>PVIY010038601.1:0-23776 GCA_004026745.1 Myrmecophaga tridactyla | reverse complement strand
TTAATTAGTTCCACAATTGGGATTTGATTGTGCCCAGTCCCTGCTGCTGGTAAAGTCCTTTCCTTTCCCCTCTGGGAAGCGGCCTGTGGGGGAGGGGCGCTGGCTGCCGCAGCTTTGGGAACTCACGGTTCTGTGGGGTGCTCACAGCTGGTCCAGCTGGCCCAGACTGGGGTACGCTGTGTGTCTGGTCACTGATGTGGCCCCAGGAGCTGTTCTGTACTGTTTCTGGTTATTTAGTAGTTGTTCTGGAGGACGAACTTTTCTAAGTCTTCAATTTCGGAATTGAAGTTTTTGCCCTCGTCCATCATTTCCTCTTCTTCCAGAGTTCTTTCATCATCATAGTCGTGGACCAACATCTCAGCAATGGGGTCAAAATCATGATCCTCAGAAGACAAAGAGCCAACTGGGCTCGAACTTCCAAAAGAAGCCTCTGCCATATTGGTACCTTTAGGGCGAACGAGCAGCGCTGAGCCCAGTCCCCGGATGGGGCGCCTGAGCCAATCGCAGCCGCCGCCGCGGTCCGCCCGGCACCCGCCGGTAGTGTTCTTTTATTATTCTATGTTTAATCATCCTTCTAGTTACTTAGGCTTGGGATATCATGAAACCATAGTCTGTATTTCAGGTATAGTTAATTTTCGAATAGTATACTTTAAATTATGTTCCCTCTTCCCTTAACTAAAATTCATTTGTACATTTGAATTGTAGCAAGAGGCTCCGTACCTAAATCTTGCTGGGAAAAAGGAAGAAAGACCTGGATTAAAAGTATTTAGTACTAAGGTATGTTTCATAAATATATAAAGAAGAGATGCCCACAGGAAAAAATTTTAGGAGCAACATATATTCAATCTAAAAGAACTGTGACACAAACTCTACATGACTTGGAATGATATGAAATTTAATAGATGGAATCAAGTGAGTCAGTTTCTTTGGTGCCTATTAGCCACTGTCTTACTGCCAGGTTTCCAGTGAAAGAGGAATGATAGGAAAAAAGACAGATTTCACAAACTGTAGATTGATTACAATCAAATCGACAACCTAAACAACAACTTTACTAGCATTTATTGGCTTCTAGTTTCTAATTGTTAAAAGGAAGATAGAGCATTATATGCATTTTTGAAGTAGTCGAAGAGCCCACCTGAAACTCAATAAATAGTTCACCAACACTAATTATTAAGAGTTCATCAACACAAATTTAGTCTTCAGTGCAGCCTTGCACAAGAAAGAAACGTTTCCTGCCTTCTTGGAACTTACAATCTAATGGGGTAAAGTGAGATAATAAACAAGTAAAAAAGTGGCCGAGAAAACTAGAGAGTAAAGTGCTATGAAGAAAATATATTGAAATGAATATATTTTAAAAATAATGTATCATAACCAATTACAGATTACTCCAGAAATTCAAGGTTGGTGTACATTTGATAATCAGCCAGCATAATTCACCATTTGATTATCTCAATGACACAGAAACTTCAATTTAATAAGGGCAAGACACTAAATGCTTTTCCCCTATGATAAGGAACAAAACAAATATGTCTGTTCTCACTGCTTCCATTCAATATTCTACTGGAGGTCCTAGTCAAAGCAACAAGGGAAGTAGAAGAAATAAAAAGCATACAAGTTGGAAAGAAAAAATTAAAACTATCCTTATTTTTATATGACATGATCACATAAGCAAGGAATCTTCTGAAATCTATAATAGAAAAAAAAGTTCTCTAAGAACTAATAAATGATTTAAGCAAGGTTACAAGAAATAAAGGGAAAATTAAAAAACCCATGTATATCTATTTGCTAGAAATAAACAATTGAAAAAAGAAAATTATCATTTACAATAACTTTATGTTATTGTAATTTTATGCTCTTTATGAGCCATAAAATACTTATGGGTAAATTTAACAAAACATGTATAAGGACTGTCAACTGAAAACTATAAAATATTGCTGAGAGGAATTAAAGATCTAAATAAATGGAAAGCTATATGATCTTCATAAATTTGAAAACAATATTGCTAAGATGTCAGTTCTTCCCCAGAGTGATCTGTAGATTTCTATGCAATCCCATTTAAAAGGACTTGCAGGTGTTTTTGTAAAAATTGGCAATTTCATTCCAAAATTTATACAGAAAAGCAAAGGACCTAGAATAACCAAAACATGTCTGAAAAAGAACAATGCTGAATATCTTACACCACCTGATTTCGAGGCCTTATATGAAGCTACGAGGTGACGACAATGTGATAAGGACATGAACCAGACCATAAGACAAAAGAATAGAGCACAGAGCTGAAAAATAGATCCACACATATATGGTTATTTGATTTTTGACAAACATTCCAAAGTAATTCACTGGGGATAGGACAGTCTTTTTTTCAAAACTGCAACAATTGGACATCCAAATGGAAAAAGAAAGTAACCTCAACCCTTACCTCTACTATCTACAAAAAACGTTTAGCTCAAAATGCATCATAGACATAAATATAAAATCTAAAACTATAAAACTCATAGAAGAAAATCAAGGAAAAATTTTGTGTTACAGGGATTTCTTAGATAAGGAATAAAAAGCATGGACCTTAAAAAACAAAATTAATAAACTGGGCTTTATCACAATTTAAGATTCCATTAAAGAAAACAGACCTGTCATGGATTGAGAGAAAACATTCACCACATTATTTTCTGAACAAAGACGTGTGTCCTTAATACATAAACCACTCTTACAATTTATAATAATTGTAAGAAAATAACCCTCTGAAAAGGGGGCGAAAGATTTTAATAGAAACATCACAAAAGAAGACGTGTAACCAAGAAGAACATGAAAAGATACCTAATGTCAGGGTCCATCTGTGCCCCACTCCTGTGGTCAGCATGGGGAATCAAGGCTGGCGGCAGTCACTAGTAGAGGACAGTTTTGTGTCCAGGTGTCAGAGTGGTGGAGGCTTCCTAAGATTCATGTCATCACCACATCATGTCATGGTAGGCTGGCAATACCTGCAGCACATCTGTTCCTCCATTCTTGCTTGACAAGCTGCTCTTTCTTTAGATTTGGTCCAATGAGCTTGACCAAAGTATTCTATGTAGCACTAGGGCTCCCTTCAGAGGTGAGGAAACTTCTTTGATCACTCCTCTTTAAGTAGACTTTATTTTTATAAATCAACGTCTCAGTTTGTCAGAGTGCTGTGACAAATACCAGACTGGTTGGCTTAAACAGTGGAAATTTATTGTCTCATAGTATGGGGGCTAAAAGTCCCAAATCAAGTTATCAGCAGGCCATGCCTTGTTTGAAGTCTGAAGCATTCTGGTGGAGGCTTGCTGGCATCAATCTCCACCACAGGGTGTTCTGTCTCCAGTCTCTTCCTGTGGTTTCAACTTTCATGTCCAAATGTCTTTTGCTTATAAGGATTCCCCAGTCATACTGATGGAAGGCCCACCTTGATGTCATTTGGCCTCAACTAAATCGGATCTCTGAGGATTCCATTCAGAATTAGTTCACACCCACAAGACCAGGGGTCAGGGCTTGCACATGTCTTTCTGGAGGACATAATTGGATCTCCACCAGTCAACTAATCTTTCTTCTAAAAATACGTCAGATTTCTTGGGTATGGCAGATCATTTTTCATAATGCAATCCTCATGAACTCAGGAAATATACATTCTGGACAAGATCTCTTCTAATTCTTCAACACATCCACGTTTGAGAGGCACTGGTTTCAAGCATGAAT
Source organism: Myrmecophaga tridactyla (assembly GCA_004026745.1). Taxonomy (NCBI): domain Eukaryota; kingdom Metazoa; phylum Chordata; class Mammalia; order Pilosa; family Myrmecophagidae; genus Myrmecophaga; species Myrmecophaga tridactyla. Next base: position 20,071 of record PVIY010038601.1, on the reverse strand, counting down.
TCTCTACCTTCCTGTACTTTGGAATCACCTGGAAAGCTTAAAAAAAAAAAAGGCCTTAGGCTCACTCCAAAGCTTCTAATTTAGATGGTCTGGGATGGACGCAAACACCCACATTTGAATTCATGACCCTGGGTAGTTCTCATGTGCAGCCAGGGCTGCAAACCTTTGGTTTAGAGAATTATAATCAGACCTCTCAGCTCCCACCTTAATCTGGGGAAGAAGAAGCTGTCCACCCACCATGTCCCCCACCTGGTTCTCCTCCCCAGAGGCATCCTGTGTGTGCTGGTTGGAAACTGTTATGTACCCCAGGAAAACCCATGTTCTTCTAATCCAATCTTGTGGTGCAGACCTATTGTTGGGTGGGGCATTTTGATTGAGTTGTTTCCATGGAGATGTGACCCACCCAATTGTGGGTGGGACCTTTTGATTAGATTGTTTTCATGGAGATGTAACCCCGCCTACTCAAGGTGGGTCTTGATCCATTCACTGGAGTTCTTCAATAGAGCTCATTCTTTAATAGAGCTTATGCATAGAACCAGACAGAAATGCCCCCAAAAGATGCTAAGCAAGGACTCACAGAAATAGCCAGAACATGGAGAAAGCTAAGCGAAGCTAGTGGATGAAATCCAGTGTTTGCCCCAGAGAAGCCAAGTAAGGACCCACAGATACTTAGAAAGCCCCTGGAAGCAGAAGCTGAAAGCAACAAAGCAGGAACAAGGACCTCAGATGCCAGCCACATGTTTTTCCAGCTGATGGAGCTGTCTTGGATACTGGCTGCTTTTCCTCCAAGAAGGTATTCTCTTATTAATGCCTTAATTTGGACATTTTCATGGCCATAGAATTGTAACTTAATAAATTCCCTTTATAAAAGCCAATCCATTTCTGGTATATTGCCTTCTGGGAGCTTTAGTAAACCACAACACAGTGTGTCCTTCCAAAAATAGGCTATAAGAGACAAGGTTTTCTGTACATTTCAGAGCTGCCGTATCTTAATATTCTGGTTGAAAGGGCCTTCTTCTGGGACTTTAGTCCATGCTCCCCAACTGGTAGACTTTCAGGTAATTAGAAAGACAGGTTTAGCAGTCTGGCAAAGCTCCTCCCTGAAGAAATCTGTCATGTTCACACAAGGGTCTTCAGAGTTCTCTCAGGCAGGTGAGATGGATACTACACTAGCATTTACACTTCAAAGCCCTTTTATGGGGGTACATTTAGGATGCTGCAGGAGTTCAGAGGTCCTAGGCATTTGTCATGCCTGGAAGGTGACCCTTGACCGTGGTCTTGATGAGCAGCATTGTGTCAGGTAGAGGAGTAGAGGCATCTGGAAGGACGGAGAACTCAGTCATCATCCTGGAAGCAGCAGGGGTCATCAGAGGTAGCTTAGTGAGTGAGAACCCAGGCACATCACTGTTAAATTGCTCTAACTCCATTGTTCTGTAGTTAAAATAAGAGGAGGCATTCCCAGGGAACAGGAGACCAACCAGGAAGCAATGACAAGATTCCCAGGGTTGAGGACAAGGGCAGGCACATTAGACAAACATTCTAAGCACTTAGTGACCCATTGGGAGAGAAGTCATTGAGGAGGACACTGATGCTGGAGTTTGGGTGATGGGCTGGTGCTGGGAACATTCCCTGGCAGGCAGAACATGCCGGCAGAGTCAGAAGAACCAATTATTTTCTCTGAAAGCAGGGCCCTGCATTCTGCACTCTACTGTTGATACCAATCTATTTACTACCCCAAATCAAAGAACATCTCCCACCAAGGAAACAGACAACCAGCTTTGTTGTTAAAAAGAAAATTTAAGAAGGCACCTGCCTGCAGATTCAAAAACCATACAAGTAATGAGACAAGAAAGAAAGGCAATTCATTTAAATACTTTTCTGGATCCACCTTCGAGAAACCGTATCAGTGACAACTGTGCAGGAATACTAGAAGTGAGACTATCGCAAGCCAAAGGCAAAGTATGAAAGTTTACTCAAGTGCAGTTTGGGAGGAGACTGATAATAGGGAATGTGGCCACTGGTTCTGGATGGGGAAGTCTTGATCTCTTGTCCATGGAAAACTGCTTCTCCTTTTTTCACAAAAAGCCTGGTGGAATTGTGGCTGTCACTTCACGGAAAACCAGCAGGAAGATGCTGTTGAAGTAGCTGCCACAGTTACTGTCACTTCTATTCTTGTGGTAGGGATGGTGGCACTATGGGCTGCAGGTTTATCTATATTCATCTCAGCTGTGTGTGTGCATGTGTACATGTGTGTAAGGGTGGGTGTGCTCAGTAGGGTCAAAAAGATTCTTTGACAGATTCTTAAGAAGGAGAAACTTGAAAAGGAATGGATTTTTCACTAAGTCTAGTACTAACAGTTTTCGACCTGGCCCTTGACCTGGCGGCTCTTTCACTGGATGAGCACCAGGGGAAACAGTTGGCGTCATGCAGGGGCCGTGTTATGCCAAAACCACGCATGTCAGCAACTTTCGGGATGTGGTCAGTAGATTGCAAGGGCTCCCTGGAACTCTTCTAGGTTAAGAGGTCTGCTAGGTTAAGACCATTTCATAGCATTTCTTATAGTAGTATTAAGGTAGCATTTCCTTTTTCACTATGCTACATTTGCACTGTTGGTGCAAAAGTGAAAGCGGGAAAGAACGCTGGCACCATTGCACCAATCAAGGTAGTGGCTCCAGATAGCACTAATAATTGTCGTATTCTTCACCACCACACACTCACAGGCAAATTTTAAAATGTCAGTTTCCCTTAAGAATGTAGTTGATGAAACAGTAAAAATTATAATTTTATTAAATCTGGACCCCTGAGTACACATTTATTTGATACTCTGTGCAGCATATAAAATATTCTAATTTTATGTATCTGTGTGAGGTTAATTTTCTTCATAAAGTACATATAAAGTCTTTCTTCTGCATAGCAAAATTCAATGTCTCTGGGAAAAGCAGTTGTGATTGTTTGCGTTACAAACTCAACTAGTTGCTTCCCCCCACACATACAATGGAACACCATTTTCACTTTAAAGAATGATTGATAGGCAAAGTATAGTTATTCAGATTTGGGTAATGGAAGATGTTTTCCTGAAAGTGAATAAAGTAGCCTGTTGCTTCAAGGAAAACAACAGACAGATTTGTTGCCAGGGATAAAGTTTGAGCTTTCAAGTAAAAATTAGAATTTCGGAAAATTCATATCACTCACTGTGAGTTTGAAAACTTCCAAATTCTTATAGGCTTTTCCAAAAATGAAATGTGTCCACATTTGGAAGTGCTGCATAAATCAGTGAACCAATATTTTCTAAAAACGCGTGGGTAAACATTACATTCAAAATACAAGATAGGGGATGCAAGGGTCGTTCAGTGGTAGAATGCTTGTCTGCCATGAGGGAGACCTGGGTTCAATTCCTGGTCCATGCACCTCCCCAAAAAAAACAAACAAAGAAGCAAAATACAAACAAACAAAAATTCAACAAAAATGGTGTGGCAATAATGGGATATTCACATCGAAAAATAATGAAATGTGCCCCCGCTATACAGCATACAAAAAAAAAAAAATGCAAGAGAGACCAACAGATTTTAACGTAAGGGTATGGAAACATACTGCTTTCAATTCCACATTGTAACAAAGTTTAAGTAACTACCACCTGGTGAGTTCGAGTGTTGTATCAAAGAACATCCCTATTATCTGATAAAGCTATTGGACTATACCTCCCTTTTCTAATTTTATATGTCTGTATGAGGCTAATTTTCTGCATCTGCTTTAACTGAAACATATTGCAACAGACAATGCAGAAGCAGATATGATTATCTAGCTTTTCATCCGTTATGCCAGACATTAAAGAAGTTTGTGAAAATGTAAAAGAGTACCATTCTTCTAATAATAATTTTTGTTTTGGAAAATATAGCTATTTTTCATAATGGGCTTATTATTGCTATTCTTAATGAATGAATAAATATTTTTTAAAATTCTGTCCTAGGGCGGGCCACGGTGGCTCAGTGGCAGAGTTCTCACCTGCCATGCCGGAGACCGGGTTCGATTCCCGGTGCCTGCCCATGCAAAAAAAAAAAAAAAAACCCCAAAAAGACTCTGTGCTCACGCTGACCGCGGGAGTCGGAGGTCAGCACCATTGTCTTGCGGGGGCGTAGGAGGAAGGCAGCGGTGGAGTCGCGATACCCAGGAGGAAATTAAGAAGGAGCCTGGAAGCCCATCGACCTGGAGAAGACGTGCCCGCTGCTGCTGCGGGGCTTCTCCACTGGTAACGGCCGCGTGGATGCGTTCTTTCTCCCACGGAAACGTGCCCTCCAGCGAGCTTCAGATCTATTCTTGGATGGATGCAACCTTGAAAGAACTGACTAGTTTAGTAAAAGAAGTTTACCGAGAAGCCAGAAAGAAGGGCACACAGTGCAGTTTTGCTCTTGTTTTTACTGATCTTAAAAGACCTGGCTATGGAGTAAAGGAGATTGGTAGTACCGTGTCTGGCAGAAAGCTCTTCAGGGTCCTCAATGATTTGTAAGAGTGGAAGGGAATTCTGAGACCAAAATGTTTGCAAATCACTGTACTAGGTTAAACACCATTGACTGTCCTGAGCCACAGGGACAAAGACCAGGAGTAAATCCTGAAGAAGGCAATGTAGCAACTTTTGCATTGAGAGCACAGCTGGAGGCTTGCTGCATCTTCCTTGCCAGCTATGCATGACAGTCCAGGCTGGTTGGACCCCTGCCTTCACCCAAGCCACGGATAAGTCTTTATTTCTTGAATCCCTGTGGCAAAGAATCTGCATTGCTTTTCATGGCTGAATGTCAATAGAGTAAATCAGCACAACTTTTGAAATTCAAAATGACACTTTTTTTCAAAGCAGCAATAATATATCACCATTCAAATTAATAAAATTTCTGAATGATACAGGCTTAGCAAATTCTCAAAGAGAGAACTAGAGAAGTAGAGAGCAACCTCAGAGATCTTCCTTTATCTGGTCTCAATTTGTTCTGGAGTTCCCAGGACCTACCCAAATTCTATTTCTTTGAGTTTCCAGTGTCAGGTTACATCCTAGACACAAAGAAATAAGGCTTGTTCCTTCCACAAAATCATTGGGAACCAGGAAATTTAAGTGTGAAGCCCTCTTCAGAGTAGAGCTCAGACCTCAGAGGCCCTCTTGGGGGTACAAGGGAGAACCTGAGTGGCCAAAACTGGCCTCTCCAGCCAGGCTGGGGTCTGTTGGGCAAAGAGCTGCTCGGGAGAGGCTGTGGAGAAGTGCAAGGCTTGAAGGATTTGGGGATGAAGGAAACTCCATGGTACAATGGAAGATTTTGCTTCCTCCCTCTCCTGTTGGTAAATCTCATCCTTGCCTTTGTTCCACTGCAAAAGAAAGAGGCATGCATGAGCGGTCAACCCTCCCTTGGCTCAGCAGCCAAGCCGAGACCATTCCCAAATGGAGTCACTCCAATTGGAAAACGCCTTCAGCTCCCTTCTGTGCACACATCGCCTCTGCTGCTTCCAGACCCAGGAGATTTGTACCAAGTTTATTTCATGCCAGAAAGTCACAAGAAACAAGGAGGTAGATAAGCTTATGCAAATCTTTCCCCAAATTCTCTTAAGCTTTACCTCTGAATTTCCATAGTTTGACCCCACAGGAAGTATAAGGAAGGGGGATGGGTACCCCTTTCTTATAACTGTTATAATATGCTTAACTTGTTTACTTACCGTTGAGGTACCCACGTCAGCCTACCTCCTGAGACCTTCCCAAGGAAAGGACCATAAATTTCATCTCTACATCCCCCCACATCTAGCACTGCTAAAAAAGTTTTAAATACAAGCACACATACCGAAACGTGCACATGAATATGTGAATGTTTAAGAAAGCAGATCCAGGGGAAAATGTTCTTCTCTTCAGAGTACATTTAAAGTAACTAAACTTCCCTCTAATCTCTATATAACAAGCAATGTCAATACTTGCAAAACAAACACTCAATGGTTAATCCACCCCCCACCCCACCCCCGGGTGCTTCTGTAGATAAAAGGAAAATGTGTAAAGTTGATCCACACACCAATCAAATATCACTCACATCCCACTACCACCCACCAACCCTACAGGTGCCTGTTTTAAATGGGTGGGGTCTTCATCTTTGTATTTGGTGCTGCCGCATTGCTCTGGGGACTCAGATCTGTCACCAGATCACATGAACTTGAATGACTCTTCTTCGGCCATTTCTCTTTAGGCTGCTGCAGGTGGAATGAGCTATCTGGTTAGTCTTCTACCTGGTCAGCAACGGGATGTACCTCCCAGAGATAGCCAATCCCTTTTCTTTACATTCTCTTTCTGGGAATTTACATCCCAGATAGGCCACGTAGTAATCCAGATGGGGGCAGAGCTGAATCAGATGGTCAGTACGGCATGGGGCATGACAAGACAAGAACGGACACTGACTCCTTCAGGATGGGACCTGCTTAGTGCTCTCCTCTCTGGGTCCTTCCCATCCCTTCCCCCATCTTAGGAGGGAGGTTAACAGCACAACTCTGCCTTTGACCCGGTGGAGCACCAGGTCCTTCTCTCTTATTTTATTGGTGTCCGGATTTCACCAGGGCTGACAGACTAGAAAGAGTGCGCCAAATACAGGAAAGCTGCCCATGCCCCTCACCTGCTGCCTTGTCTGCTTTGCCTGGCGCCATCTCATACCAGCCTAATACAGGAAGCTGTTATTTAAAGATAAGGGAAACCACAGCCAGCACCCTCCCTCTATAATCGGATGGCGTCTCGGAACTAAGTCTTTTCTGTTTTCCTATTAACCTATGGAAAGTTAAGAGGATCTCCAGCCCGATTCTCCAGGGGAAGCCATCAAGCCACGTGAGTTTAGGCATTCTCTCAGCCACAGACTCAGGCAAGGATTCCAGCTTCCTGGAAAGTGGTTGGATTCATGAGCACGGACCGAGCGGTGCCTCTGGAGGTGACAGAGGGACAACAAAATACCCTGATCACTTTTCAAGGTGGAGAGGGTCATTTAAAACAACAAAGGGATCTCTTTAAAATGAAGAACTCTGGAGGCGGATACATAGAGACAGGAAATAGGATACTGGCTGCTAGGTGATTAACACAAACAGGCGCGAGGGAGCTTTCTGGGGTGAAGGAGTGTTCCACAACAGAATTATGGAAATGGTTGCATAACTTCCTATGTTTACTAAAAATCATTGAATTGTATGCTTAACATGGGTGAATTTTATTGTATGCATAGTATACCTCAATTATAGGATTAAAAACATTTTTTCAGCATGTCACCTCCTTAATGTAAATCTTGACATGCGTTTCATTCTCCTACAGGACAGAACAATTGTTCCGTGTGGACAAAAAGCCCTTCCAATCTGCACCTGCCTCTTTTTCTGGCCTCTTCTCCCACCGCATCCCCACACTCCCTCTCCTCCTAAAAACCGAACTGCTTTCAGGTCCCTGAATCCATCAGCTTCTCTCTGGCACTCTCTCTCCTTGATGTTTCCTCTACAAGGAAAGCCCATGCCTCACTGCCCATCCAATTACCCTTAATGAGATGGCGCTTATATTCCTTCTGCTATAGAGCAATAAAAAAAAGAAAGAGGGTTGTACTCATCAGGCAGGGAGAATGTGAGCCCTCATGAGCCTCTTGGGGTCTCCCTGACCACTGCCAATCCTCAGAGACCCTGCCCGCTGCCCACCCCCACCCTGACCCCAGCACACACTTTCCAGTGAAAACCAGACTAGACCAAGCAAGGCTCAGGTTGACCATTCAGGGAAGTAGAAAACCCAGTGAGGAGCATGAAACCACAAGGCTCAGCTCAGCTCTGGCTGTGGTCCACCCTGGGCCTTGACTTTGCTTCCAGCCCTCTCCGTGGGGTGGAGGCCATCTTGCCCTCATCAGCAGGGCCACCTGCGAGGATGGCAGGACCCTTCAAAATCCAGATACTAAAACCCATAGAGTACTAATGGTCCTCTCTGCTGCTGGTGGCAAACCCTCTGCCCTTGCCCTGTTTTCCTCTCTGAGGACTGGCCTCATTCCTGACGTACCCCTCATGCATTCAAGGGAGCCCCCATTTCCTACCTACAGTGACATAGCTTTACGCAAACAATTCCACCAGGCAACCAGCGCAGAAAGCAGCCCTAGAGATGCACCCTGCCAGGGGCTGCGGACTGTCTGGGTTCAGTCCCCAACTCCTCCCACAACCCCCTTAGCCAGCAGAGGTAAATCCTGCTACCCAGGCCTGGTTCATTTTGTAGTGCTATCTTAGCAAAGGAAAGTTTTCTGTTCTGTTTTGTTTCCATTCCGCAAAGATTTATTGAACATCTTCTGTGTGCCTGGGGCCATGCTGAGGTATGGGGAAAAGGCAATAAAGATAAATGAATTTTTGACCTCTTGGAGCTTAGCTTCTAGTGGGAGGAACAAGATGAAAATAAGCAAGGCCATCGTGGATCTCCGTAGGGCAGGGGTTCTCAACCCTGCAAGATAGAACCACCTGGGAGCACTCACACCCCCGATGCCCAGACCGCACTCCGGGCTCCAGGAACCTGGCATCGATGCTTTATAAAGCCCTCTCATGCATCCAGGGCAGCCGGCACTGACAAGCACTGCTAGATGTGCTGGAAGGAAATACTCGGGAACTGACAAAAAAAAAAAAAAAAAAAAAGGCTGGTAAGGCCACTCGGAGGAGGCGGTTTTAATTTTTATTGTTTTTTTTATCCCTGCCCTTCAGTGCAGCTTCACATTAGCTTTGTTGACAATAGACCAGTTTTTCCATCCACATTCAGTGTTTCATTTTTTCTCAACTAAAGTTAAAGTTTTCTTATACCAGGTGTGTTTATTAAGCAGATTTCTTTCCATCTTTATTTTTTTTAAATTGAGGTAAAATTTACATATGATTAAATGGTCAGATATTTGAAGAGTTTTAACAAAAGGAAACTTCAAAACATGAAGTTTCCTTCATGTCCCTTCCAGGCAACCCATTCCAAGGTGGCAGTAACACAGAGGTTCTGATTACCATGAACATATGATTTAACTTGCATAGCAATTCAGGTTAAGCCTTTCCCCGGCTTTTCCCCAAGTGCTACCATTCAGCACCGTGACTTCTGTTTCAAACCATTTTTGAAAGACGCATTCATTTAGCCTAATAATAATCAGTGTTCAAAAGATATATAGATGGCAAATAAACATATGAAAAGATCACAACATCTTGCAGTCATGAGGGAAATGTAAATTAAAACCGCAATGATGTAACACCACATTCTAATAGAACAGCTAAAATTTAAAACACTGGCCATATCGAGCTGTGCTGGTTTGAATCACATGGCAACAGAAAGGATCCTGTTCATTCCTTCTTAATGGTGAGTAGTATTCTATTGTATTAATATGCCATGATTTATTTATCCATTCACCTCTTAATGGACATTTTTGTTATTTACCATATTATATTAGAGTCTAGAAATACAAAGTAAAGTGACAGAAAATAGATGAGTGGTTACGGGGGAGGAGTGTGGGGAGGGAGAGATAGCAACGGGGCAGGAGAGAACTTTGGGTGATGGATATAGTCATTATCTTGATTGTGGTGATGGTTTCCCCAGTGTATACTTATGTTAAAAGTCATTGAAGTTGTACCCATCAAATATGTGCAATTTATATCAATGAAGCTGTAAACATGTTCAGAAATGTTTTGAAAGATATCCATACAGATTAATAATCTGTCTGTAAAAGAGCAAACATCCATCTGCACTCATCCCTGGCTCCAGAAACCTGCTGGTCCAGCCCACCAGGTCCCTAGGGATGATGAACTCACTGTGAAGTTAGGGTGTATCGGATAAATAGAAGTTAAGAGATTATCGAAGAGCCCAAGCAGAGAGTGTTGTTTTGCAAGAGATGAAGTTACTCTAAAACAAACCATGTCTAGTTTGTCAGGTGACACAACAGGACTGTCAAGAAGAAATTCCAGTTACATGAGTCAGGGGTTTCAAGAAGACTACCTAGAGATGGCAGGACAATGGTGGCCACCATCCTTTCATGGGCCAAAACGTTTGCCTGATTGCTGAGCTGATAAAATGAATATACGGAGAATAGTATTCTCCACACTCCATGGCCCTCAATGGCTCAGTACTGAGCACTGCTGTGCATAATTGAATTCTCACTCAATCTTTCCAACCACCCTCTAAGTCAGGACTTGCTATTATCTTCATTGTACAGATGAAGCTTAGGCGTCATAGTTTAACTGAGCCTTCACAAGTGGCAAGCACTAGGATTTGAACAGAAACAACAGTGTGCCTCTCTTCTCAACCCCATGTTCAGTGACCTCATGTTGGCAGCTGGAAATCAGCCACGGGGAGTGTATTAACACCACAGAAATTGGCAAATGCTACATATCAGGGTTTTTGTTCCCATCTCCCCACCCCGAGATAAGATAGTCAGATAAAATACAGGACCATCCCATTAAATCTGAATTTCCAATAAACAATGAATACTGTTTTAGTTATAAATAAATGGGATATATCTGCAATTCAAATTTATGTGGTGTCCTGTATTTTCACTCAGAGTTAGTTGTTAGCATTTACCAGCACACCCAGTTTGACTCCACACTCGGGCACTCAACGAGTAAACTGTAGAGCATCTTTAAAACAGACAATTTACCAAAACCCAGAAAACTCAACTAACACATCAATATCTTTACTTCAGTCAAGACCTCAATGGGCCAGTATTCTAAAGGGAAAATTCAGAAATCAGAGACATATTTAGGGGAGTCTACTAGATCTTAAAATGTGCATCCATTGGCTTTACCTTGAAGAGTAATGCTTGACATTTCACTTCTCTAAATCCAGGCATCCAAGCTCTCTTGTACTTCAGAAAATAACTTCTCATGTCTCGTGATGGCTCTTAATGGCAAGACAAGCAACCATCTCAAGGTCTCTTTTCAGGAGGAGAAAGTGGCAAAAGGCAGCAGTCCTGTTCAGTTGGTTCAAGAAGAGCTAGAGAAGATGCCCTTTCTAAATCCAGGGGTCCATTACAATCACCCAGCCCTTCATTAGAACACACTCCATGTTAGAGGTAAAGTCCTCCTTGGTGGGGTCTGCAAAAATTCTGGTGGGGAAAAATATAAAACACACATGCAAGCAGGAATTTCATTCTTATGGTTTAGATTCTGAAGTTTGATTAAATTACCCTTCTAGGACTTTCATTCCCCCAGGTCTCTGTTCCTACTTAGGGAGACAGAAAAAGAATGAGCGGCCCTGTTTCTGACACCGTGGTATGGCCAGAACCTTTCCCAGAGGTCAAAATGTGAAGTAGACCTCCTCTTCTTAGTTTCTACTACTCTTGGTGGACCTGGACTACCAACTAATAGTGCCTCCCAAATGGAGCATAATTGACCGTATTCCTAAGTAACTATTTGGAACAACCCTGCTTGGGCCAGCTTCTCCTCAATCCTTATACCAAGAGGGAGGAGATTGAGAAAACTAAGTGCCCAAAGTGCCCTTATCTGGGTTTGCCAAGAAGGGAGGAGGCTCAGGAGGTGGGTGCAGAGCAGTGAGAAGGCTGCTGTGCTCATGCATGGGCATCTATCTGGAGGTTGAACATCATCTAATTCCTTGATGGGTCAGGCCAAGGGTGTTGCTGGAAACCACTTGCCTTTCAAAATTTACAGTGCATGTGATTCACCTGGGGGGGGGGGGTCTGTTGAAATGCAGATTGTGACTCAGTAGTTCTCGAGTGGGGCCTGAGAGTCTGCATTTCTAACACGCTCCCAGCGATGTTACTGGTGGTGGACCACAGATCACACATCCAATAACACCTCACATTGAGTAGTCCATTCATGGAGCTCAAACTTTGTTCTGTTATGGGCCAGCAGCATTGGCATCAGTTGGGTGCATGATAGAGGTGGGAATATTTAGGTAACACCTTAGAGCTATTGAATCAGAATTTGCACATTAACAAGCTCTCCAGGAGATTGACTTGCACATTGATGAATATTCGAGAGGCACTGTTCTAGAAGAGAGTTCCAGGGCACTGGTTTGCCCAGAAGCCAACTGTTTTGTGCAGGGGACTATGATTTTAAACCACACAGTTTCTCATATAATGTTTTGATATTATGCAATGTTAGGAAGGAACACGGTAATTATAAATTGGGGTGGGGCGGGCGGGTGGCTATCTGCTTAGAGAGTTTCTTAGCCCTGGACAGGGGGAGAGGCAGCTAGGTTTTTGGAGAGTTATCCTCTAAAGTGCAGCAAGATTTACCAGAGGGTGCCAGAGCCTAGGGGATGGCTACAAGGACAGGTGTAGAGAAATGGGTGGGGCGTCCCCAAACCTTTTCCAGTTTGTTTCAGCTTTGCTTACACACACAAACAAACACACACACTTCTTGATGGCCATTATAAAAATAAATTGGAAAATGTATTTAAGGAAAAATAGTTGGAAAAATAATTAAAATTAATAAAATAAGGATAGTAAGTTAAAAGAGTTCATTTTTTTTAAATCAATGGTTTTAAAGGGCGATGTGGAGAAAATCATTATAATCTTCAGAAAGGAAACGATTTCATAAACTTGATATAGAAAGCACTCACCATAAAAGAAAGTTGATAAATTTTTATGCAGCCTGCGTAAAAATTAAGAACATCTGTCCATCAAAACAAAATAGAAAAGTAAGTCACAGAGTGGGAGTAGATAGTTGCAGCATATTTAACTGGCAAAAGGAATGCGTAAAGAAGTCCCATCTCAATTGGAAGATGAAAACTTATTAGAAAAATGGACAAAAGACTTGAACACACATTTCAAAAAGTAGGGTATCTAATGGCCAATAAACATAGAAAAAGTGTTCAATCTTATTTGTAAGCAGGAAAATGCCAATTAAAGCCACAGTGAAATAGAAAGATGTGTATCAACTGGAATTCTCATGCACTCCTGGTGGGACTGCAAATTGGTAGAACTCTTTGGAGCACAGTTGAACATTTTGTAGTAAATCAAAGCTACACATATTCTATGACCCAGCAATTCCACCCTTAGGTATACAACCCAATAGAAAAGCATGCACATAACCACAGACAGACGTGTACAAGAGAGCTCCTCAAATCAGCAACCACCCAAAAGCAAGCTACCAAAGACTTATTAATAAATTGTAACACAATCATGCCACAGAATCCTAAAGAACAATGAAAATGGATGAACTAAAGCCAATCATATCAAAATAAAGTTGTCTTAAAAATATAAGGTTAGGAGAAAAAGGCATACACTGAAGAATACATACTGTATGAATCTATGATACAAAGTTCAAAAACTGAGCAAAGCTGCAAATATTTTTTAAAACATTTCAATGAATCATTAAAGGCTAATATATTAGGTAAACTTTTTAAATGTCAGTAGGAAAAATAGATTCAATGTCTATAAAAGATAAAGGTTAAAAGCCAAAGAAATGAAATAAACATGAAAGTAAAAGATAAAGGATTAAAGCCATGGGCAAGAAAAGTTGAAAATGAAGTAGATGAGGGTGATGGGTGACTGCAAACGAAAGTAAGAACAAAACCAGGTAAAACATCGAGAATAAAAACCTAATGTAAATATTAACTGGGGGAAAATACCTGTCAAAGAAAACAAAAGCAAAAAGCTTGGGAATGGGAGAGAGAGAGAAGGAAGCCAGCTGAAAGAACTTTGTGGAACTAGGTATGAGAAGAATCGATTTTCCCATGGTGGAGAGGGGCATTCCCAAAGTGATATCCCTCCCAGGCTGAGGGCACCCTTCCTCGCCCTCCTCTCCCCCAAGTCTGGAGGACTGTGGCGCCCTCTTCTGCCTGGACCTGTGCAGAGTGGGTGAGAGCTCGGAGAGCTGCATGTCTCCAGGTCACCAGGCTGCTGGTACCCTGGGCCCTGCCCTGACGTAACCACTGCTGATGTCTCTGTATTTCCCCCTAGCCTTTTTCACTCCTGCGTGTTTGAATATTTAGAACATCTAGAACAAGCTCCATGTGTTTTCTGTTTTTTTTTTGTTTTTGTTTTTGTTTTTTACTTTACATTATGCCAGGAGCGTATTATGGGAAATTTTTCAAGGATTTGATTTTTGATGGGTACATAATATTACGTCGTATATCACTCCTTAACATTTTTTGAGTGCAAACAATGTACCAATCTGGCTTATTCAAGGTCACTCTTAATTAGGAGCTGAGTCTAGAACAAATAAGCACATAAATGAATCCAGCATATTTTAATCACTACTCTGAGGCCTTCTTTGCTGATTTCTGGGACATAGCTGTTACAAGAAACTGAACATGACTCAAGTCTGACTGTGTGACCCAGAGGGCACCACTGGATGTCAGATGGCATGAGCTAAGTCCCAGCTGTTTCTTTACTTAAGTTTTTTTTTCAAATAGGTAATACATTCACATGGTCTTAAAATCAAACAATATAATAACGTATATAATATAAAGACTCATTCCCAACTATCTCTTAATATGTCATGTACCCATTTTTATTAGTTTGTCTTTTATTCTAGAGTTCCTTTAAGCAAATATAAATAAACATGCTTATTTTTTCCTTCTCGAAAAAAAAGTCTACAATTGATGTAATTTTTCACCTTCCTTTTTTGCATTTAACAATATATCTTGGAGCCACTTCCATATAAGTAGAGATAGCTTCCTCAGTCTTTATTGCTCCCATGTAATATTCCGTTATGTGCTTGGCCATAACAGAACATTAACACACTGGTCAGTCCATTTGAGCTTGCCAAGGGGTGTATCATCCCAACTAAGGTTGTATGAAATGATTCATGTTTCATTTTGTACAAGTGATTGCTGGGTCAAAGGGTAAATGCATTTGTAACTTCTGAAACATATTGTCAAATTGTTTCCACAGGACTTTGCCAATATGCAATCACCAGCAACATTCTGTATCCCACCTTTGACCAGGGAATCAGGATGAGGGTGGAGGCCCCATGCTAACAATGGCAATGAAAAAATAAGGATAAGATGCTGTTGGTACCTGTTTTCAAGGAGTGAAGCAGACTCATTCAACAACCAAATTAATCTGTGGCAAAGCACCCTAGTACAATACAGCAAGTGCTAGGAGATCATGGTCAGAGGAGTGATTTATTCTTCAAGGAAATTGTCAAAGAAACTGGGCCCTTAAAGACCAGTAGGTTGTATCTGAGATGTAAGGAAGAACATGGACAACAGCCTAGAGGCTCATTCCAAGAACCGTGGATAGGATGGAATGGATGGTGCATGAGGAGCTGATTGGCGAGGAAGGCGAATACCAGGGAGAGAGATTTTAGCAGACTGAGTCTTTTTCCCATATGAACTAGGAAGTCCTTTGTGGGCTTGTAAGTGGCATTGGCATGGTCAGATCACTCTAAGCCCATTCTACTCCTTTGGATTCCAAAATACCAGGAGCATGACAGTGTCTGTTCATTTCATCCCAGGGGATCATTTGATGCCTTAAACTCAGACCTCACAATAGGCCCTAACTAGATCAGTTATGATGCAAGAAATGTTTGTGACAGTCCCTTGGGTTTCCATTAAACTGCCTTAGAAACACACTCCAAACATTAACACCTCCTTTCCCAGCCTATTCTCAGAAGGATGATCAGAGAATGGGAGAATGGCTGGCAAAATTTTGGAAAACAGAGGGTTAAAGATCTGACTACCCAAGAAAGGAATATTGCAGAGGGGAAGTCAAATGAGAATGGAGGGTCGGTCAAAATATTTAATCCAAGCTATTTCTTTCAGGATAAAGACTCTCTGTTCTGGCAAGAGGATCTATGCTCTGCCTCACAATTGGGGTGAGTTTAACCTGTGCTCAGGGTCCTTCCTTTTCCATCCATCCATATCACAATGAGCCCAGGTGGAGGAGCTGCCCTGTGGCCAGAGAAACTCCTGCTCACAGTAGCTTTATCTTGACTAAGGTAGAATCAACTTTGTGAGGTTTCCACTCCAAGTGGGAAAACTAGGAAGATCCTTTTGGGAGTTCTAATACACCTGCTTCTTTGTCTTCCAGGATGCGGGCCAAATTCAACAAATTAGACCCACGCTTTGCCCTCGGGAAATACTCCCCCATGGAAAAAGAGATCCTGGTAAGTGCCCTGAGGTTTACACAAAGAAAGGCAAATTAGCTAGGGGGAGCCAAAGGTTCAAAAACCACCTCCAATGAAGAAGCTTCTCCAACAGTGGGCTCTCACATTGGCTAAGTGGTTTCTACTCTAGTAGAGAAAAATACTCTTACTTAGGAGTCCCAGTTGAGAATGTAACTGGAAGTGATAAAGCTGCCATTCTGGGCCTCTTATTGCGGGCTAGTTGCTTTCAATTATATTGTCTTGTTGACGCCTCACATAACCCTGGAAGGTCAATAGAGGTCTTTCGAATTCATAGTAGATAAGAAGTAGAGTCAGGATTTGAGCCCAAGCTTGCCTGACCCCAAAGATCTGCCCTCTTTCCCACTATGCATGGCCTGACATATTCAGCCATGGAGAGAGAATTGGCCACTAGCTAAGTGTTTCTGTGGGTGTCCCCCACCCCAGGAGCATGGAGCTTTTTAACAAGCCCCTTCCCATTGTCGTCAGCGTCTAGGTGGGGTTCACACTGTAGCGGCAAGAAGGTTTTTGGCTTATAAGCAAGAGGAAGAACGGAAAATGCTCAGGAAATTACAATTGCTGTCATCAGACTACAAACAGGCAATGGAGTATAAAAAACAGCATTCCATAGCTTCTGTTACCTCTGGACCCTCAGAAAAAATATGGACAGCAAAAGTGACTGTGCCCATAGAGGAGTTTAAAATGCCGCCACGTGAGAAGATCAATGTCAGCAAACACATAGAAAGAATGCAGCTTGCTCGAGCCCTGAGAAATAAGCAGCTTTTACCCTACCTTGAAAGGTTTCGGAGCTCTTCACTTCTGGCAGGAGCGGGCCTGGGTCCAATGGCAAAAGACAAGGCCAGGGAAGAGGAGCAAAACTTTTACGTCGACGATACTGGTAACACCAAGCAGGAGGAGAAATCGGGAGCAAAGAAAGAAAACCCAAAACGACAGGAAATAAAAATGAATGTAATTTTCAAGTCAGAAGAACCAAAACGATGTTTAACAAACCATCCAAATGAACAGAAACTGTTCCTCCCCACAAGGAAACTGCAACGGTCCATCACCGGTCCAACGAACAGATGTGTTTTCCCCTTCTCTGAATTTCCTGGAGATCTGATGTTAATGAATCAAGATTTTATTTCACGTGGAGCCCACTTCAGTGATGCAATGAAGGCCTACCACAAGAAAGAGGAAAGTATCTGGGAAGAATACATGCGTAAAATTGCTTCCCAACACTAGTAAAGTTTTATTTATTCCTCTAGTTAACCAAGTGTCCTTGTTCTTATTATTCCTGCCATCTGTGTCCCAGGGTCCTTCTTATCCCTTTTCTTTTGAGACCTTGATTTCCCCTGCCAGATCTCCTGGGGTCGTCAGGACAAGACCTAGAAGTTAAAGTTTTCTGGTTACAGGTAACTCTTGATTCTCAGTCCCCAGCACCAAGCCTTCCCTGGATGATAGGCCCCTCTTCCACTCCTACTTCCACTGGAACCTGTATCACTTATCTGTTCCTGAAAATAATTGCCCCAATATTTAATAGCTTCAAACAACTACCACTAGTTTAGTTTACAATCCCACGGATCAGTAACTTAGCTTGGGCTCAACTGGAGCTCAGCTGGGCTCCTGCATGTGTCTGGAGTCAACTCCAAGCTGGTTATATGGCTCTCCTACTTGATGTTAATTGACTATCAGCTGGATGGAATGGGGGTTTTCTTCCTCCAGCAGGCTAGCCTGGGCTTATTCACATGGCCGTTGCAGGGTCCAAGAGATTGAGTGGGAGTTTGCAAAGCCTCTTGAGGCCAAGGCTCAGAACAGGCACACCATTACTTCTAATACATTTTATTGGCCAAAGCAAGTCACAAAGCCAGCCCACATGCAAAGGTGGGAAAATGGACCTCATCTCTTGTTGGGAGGAATTGCAAAGCCACATTACAAATGGCAAGGACACAGGGTGGCAGGAAGAATGAGATCATTATTGCAATCAGTCTACCACAAAGTCTTTGGAGCTGGAACCAGCCTGTAGTCCAGTTGGGGAAAAGTAAAAGGGGATGCCCAGGCATAAAGTTTAGTGACCTGTCCATGCTTTCTACTTTCTGCTCAGTCATACAGTTTCTACTGTGGAAGGCAGAGCCAACCCATTTCCAGACTTATCACTGTTCTGCCCATCTCTTTAATGAAACCAGGGGATCCACACCTTTTCCCAACAAGTTAGTTGCAGCTAGAAGCCAGGCATGACTGTAGAATGCACCCTGCCTTTGGGCATGTCAGAGGAAGGTGCCAACTTCTCTGAGGTCCACTATTGCTATTCCCATTAAGGCCCTTCCTATGCCCCAAGGAGGCAGATCTAGGAGACAAGAATTAGGGCAGCACGGGTTTATCAAGACTTGTGCTCTTGTTTCTTACAGATGTTTGGCCATCAACAAAGATGATGGCTTTGAGCAGGGTTCAGATCAGGCTTGGCTGTTCTGGATAGGCTAAAAGATGTGAAAATGGATTTTCATGGGAGGGAAAGAAGTTGAAGCCAGAGGTTGGCCAGGCTCTTCCCTGTGCGCTGCCTCCTCTACACACACACACACATTGCTAGGGGATCCTGCTCATTGTACAGTTCCTACATCAGTTCTCAGTTCCACATCAACCTCCTCACACCTCCCCCAAGTTACACTCACAACCAGCCACCAACTCACAGCCTCTCTGTCAAAATTTCCTGGTGAGCAATGAATCAAGAAATCAGAAGCACAATGTAGCCCCCATAGAACCTGGGTATGTTAGCCCAGGCCTCTTTCCTTATAATCAAAACAGATGACAGATGGCTAATCCGTGACCTCAAATAACTGTTCCAAATTCTGGTCTTTCCCAATGGCCAGACCATTTGCTTGGTCCTAAGCTAATCAAGGAAAGATTGAAGTGCTCACCATACTTTGAACCATGGACTGGAAGAACAACCGAGGCCTGAGCTGGACAGGGAAATGGGCCCTCAGCCACTTTGGTGTCTTCTGGGTCAAACCTGATATCCAGGCTTGGAGATGAGGCACATTTGTAGCATCTGAAACAAAGGAGAATTTTTTTCCCCAAAAGACTTTTCCCCAGATCAAGGCAGTCCCTTAATCCCTGTAGATTTAATACCCTTCTTTATAAGATTTAACTTCTCTCCTATTCAAGCCTTGATGTTTTGTGATGTACATGGCCTCAGGCATGTCCATGGCATCCCAGGGCTTCCGTTTTCTCATTTGTAGAAAGGGGACAACAGTGGCTGTCTTGCTTATGACAACCAGGGATAAACAGGCTCTGGAAAAGTATAAGACACTCTAAAAAAGGAAGAAAAGACAAACAGCACAACTGATCAAACCACAATTTGATCAAATCAAACCAGTACACAGAGGCTGTAAAATGGGCCCAGGGAAGTGTTGCCACGTGTTTTCCCCTAAGAGCTTAGGTTTTCCCCTAAGAGCTGGCTGGCATCAGGAGCTGTGAGCTTAAATAAAATCTGGATAAACATGCTTGTGCCATTTTCTGACTGAGCACTCTGTGCCTGAAACAAAATAGGAACTTCCTTTCCAGTGCCTTGAAACTCTCTGGAGTAGGCAGCACTCAGCCCCTGAACAAGGCAATAGAACAGAATCTTGGGTCGTGGGCCTCTGTCATCCTGGTTTTGTTGGTAAAGGTAAAGGCAAAACTATTAGAGCTAATAAACGAGTACAGCAAAGTGGCTGGTTACAAGATCAACATTCAAAAATTGGTAGCGTTTCTATACACTAGTAATGAACAAGCTGAGGGGGAAATCAAGAAACAAATTCCATTTACAATTGCAACTAAAAGAATAAAGTACTTAGGAACAAATTTAACTAAAGAGACAAAAGACCTATACAAAGAAAACTACAAGAAACTGTTAAAAGAAATCATAGAAGACCTAAATAGATGGAAGGGCATACCATGTTCATGGATTGGAAGACTAAATATAGTTAAGATGTCAATTCTACCTAAATTGATTTACAGATTCAATGCAATACCAATCAAAATCCCAACAACTTACTTT
>PVIY010038600.1:6459-23878 GCA_004026745.1 Myrmecophaga tridactyla | reverse complement strand
AATCTCTCAGCCATTGACACTTAGTCTCATTTCACTCTTCCCCCTTTTGGTCGAGAAGGTTCTCTCAATCCCTTGATGTTAATTCTCAGCTCATTCTAGGGTTTTTCTCAGTCCCTTGATGCTGAGTCTCAGCTCATTCCAGGATCTCTGTCCCACGTTGCCAGGAAGGTCCACACCCCTGGGAGTCATGTCCCACGCAAAGAGGGGGAGGGTGGTGAGACTGCTCGTCATGTTGGCTGGAGGGAGAGGCCACATCTGAGCAACAAAAGAGGCTCTCCTGGGGGTACTCTTAGGCCTAAATTTTAAGTAGACTTTACCTATCCTTTGTGGGGTTAAGTTTCATATGAACAACCCCCAAGACTGGGGGCTCAGCCTATAGCTTTGGTTGTTCACACTGCTTGGAGAATATCAAGAATTCGACTTGGGGAGGTTGAATTTCTCCCCGCTCTCACCATTCCCCAAAGAGGGCTTGCAAATACTTTTCCACTCACTGATCAAATCACTCTGGGATTCATCGGGGCATCACTCTGGACAAACCAACAAAATCTCATGTCCTACCTGAGATTCCAAGTATTTATTGTGTTCAATCAAACTATCTACATAAGTTATATTAGGAAATGCTCTAGTCAAAATATAAATTTTGTAACAAATAAACATTTTTTGCTTTAGTCTCACACATAAGGTGATATTTTAAAATATTAATTACCATCTATTTTCAGCACCCTGCAATAATGATATTCCTTTATTCTTCCTCAAGCAAAAACATTTTTAAAATTTGTACATTGTACATTTCACTATTATTATACACTCTAGGCATTCCTAGATTATACCATCTCAATCTTTAATATCTATCTTTCTTTCTGATTTCATTTATGTCCAGAGCCCTCCTCCCTCTATCATTCTCACATGCAGCTTCATTCAGTGTTTTAACATAATTATATTACAGTTAGGTAGTATGTTCTTTTAATCCAATCTTGTGGGGGCAGATCTTTTGTTGGGTGGGATCCTTTGATTAGGTTGTTCCATGGAGACATGACCTGCCCATTCAAGGTGGGTCTTAATCTGCTTACTGGAGTTCTTTAAGATGGAGATATTTTGGAGACAGAATTGCTCTGGGAGATGCCAAGCAAGGGCCCACAGAAGCTCAGAGAGAAAGCCACTGGAATCAGAAAGCTGAAAACAATGCAATCTTCAGAGTAAAGGACTAGTAGATGCCAGCCAAGTAACTTCCTAGCTGACAGAGGTGTTCCAGATGCTAGCAGCCTTCTCTTCAGAGTACAGATATCATCTTGTTGATGCCTTAAATTCACACATTTTCATGGCCTCAG
Source organism: Myrmecophaga tridactyla (assembly GCA_004026745.1). NCBI lineage: Eukaryota > Metazoa > Chordata > Mammalia > Pilosa > Myrmecophagidae > Myrmecophaga > Myrmecophaga tridactyla. The sequence continues at coordinate 22,550 of PVIY010038600.1, read as the reverse complement.
AACTGTAAATTTGTAATAGATCCCCTTTATAAAAGCCAATCCATTTCTGGTATATTGCATTTTGGCAGCTTTAGCAAACTGAAACAGATTCTGGTACCAGAGAAGTGGGGTGTTGCAATTTTCAAATACCCAAACATTCTGGAAAGGCTTTATAAATGGATAAGGGGAAGATTCTGAAAGAATTGTGAGGAGTTTGATCAAAAAGGCCCTTGATTTGAAGTGATGTTGGTAGAAATGTGGACTCTAAAGATATTTCTGATGAGGCCTTAGACAGAAATAATGAATATATAATTTCAAACTAGAAGGAAGGTGACCCTTGTTTTAAAGTGGCAGAGAGTTTGGCAAAATTGAGTACTGGTGTTGGGTGGAAGAGAGAATTTGAAAGTGATGAGCTGGGATATCTAGCTAAGGAAATCTCCAAACTAAATGTGGAAAATACAGCCTGGCTTCTCTTTGCAGCTTATAGTAAAATGCGAGTGGAAAGGGATAAGCTGAGAACTGAACTCCTGGGTACAAAGAAACCAGAAACTAATAGTTTGGAAAATTCTGAGCTTTTGGAAAATGAGTTCCCAGAGAATAGTGCCCCATGTGAGGAACTAGTCAGCCATTTTAGCACAAGCCAGGATTGGAAATGGAGTTATCCAGAAAGGATTTGTGGTAATACTATTGTCTGATGGTTTTGACCCATGCAGAATGGTATGCTGCATGCCAAGTCAACAATTTTTTTGTGTGAGATTTTTATGAACAGAACTGGACTAAAAGGGACAGAAAGGGACAAATTGAAGAAAAAAATGAATTCAAAGGCAAAACCATGGAAGCTAAGGTCTGGAGCCAAGTAATGTTGGGCCAGGAGAACAGACACACTCATGTACCTGGAAAGGGTGAGTTTGCCCCAGAGGCAGAGGGCGGGCTTTCTGCTTTGATATTCAGGAAGAATGTTATCACCCCAGGGTTCTCAGATTCCTGGGGACGTGAGGGGAGCTCAGTTACCCTGTTGTTCTGGAAGAATGTCACCACCCTAGGCCTCAGAGAGGTTGGAGCACTTTCCCTAGGCACTGGGGAGAGCTTAGCCATCACCCCACTGTTCTGAAGGAGTTAAGCGTGTGCCATGGAAATGAAAGAGACTCTGGGTGCCACCCAGATGCTTGAGGAGGTTGGAATCAAGAACAAGGTGGTCTTCCCAATGCTTGGATATGTTGGACTGCCCACCTCAGTATTTTGAGAAAGCAGGGCTGCTGCAGAAGCCCTTGGAAGGGGTGGGACTGCCACTTTCTCAAGCTCCAAGAATAAAACATCATTCTATAAATGGCTCTCAGACTTAGAAATCTATGAAGTATACCCTGCAGGTTTTCAAAACTGTTTGGATCTGGTGACCCCTGTTTTCCTTTCAATTTATCCCTATGGAAATGGGAACATTTATACTGTGACTAACTCTCCTTTATATATTGGAAGCGGATAACTTGTTCTGCATTTCACGGGTCCACAGCCAGAGGAGAATTTTGCCTTGGGATAAACCACACCTGCAGTTAACTTTGATGAGACTTTGTACTGTTTTTGACCTTGTATTGTATTTGGATTGTTACTGAAATGTATTAAGGCTTTTTTTTAATATTGTGACGGAATGAATGTATTTTGTATATGGAAAGAACATGTCCTTTTGGGGTCCAAAGTGTGGAGTGCACTGGTTTGAAAAGCTATGTTCTTTTAATCCAATCTTGTGGGAGTAGACCGACTGTTGGGTGGGACCCTTTGTTTAGGTGTTTCTATGGAGATATGACCCCACCCATTTAAGGTGGGTCTTTATCCACTTACTGGAGTCCTTTAAGAGGAGATATTTTGGAGAAAGGACAGATGCTTGAAGAAAGAAAATGCCGCAGCAAAAGTCAGAAGGACCCACAAGAGCTGAGAAAGCCATTATGAAACCAACCCTGGAGAGAAGGGCCAGTACATGTCTCCATATGCTTTTCTTTGTAACAGAGGAATCCAGATGCAATTGGCCTTTCTTCAGTGAAGGTATTTTCTTGCTGATGCCTTTATTTGGACATTTCCATGGGCTTAGAATTTAACTAGAAATTTAATAAATCCCCTCTGTAAAAGCCAATCAATTTCTGGTATATTGTATTCTGGCAACTTTAGCAAACTGAAATACCTGGTTAATTAAATTTCTGAACACTTCCAGTGCCTTTTGGAGCAGATTTACAAGCCTAACAAATAATATTTTCCTGTGCATTTAAACAACTCTGTAAACTTAAAAAATCTAATTTACAAATGTAGCAATTCATTTTTTAAGCTTTATTTTAAAACTTTCAAATTAAAATCACTTTTAATAATCAATTAAACATTTAAATAGAAATTATAAGGCTAATGTTGAATTGTCTTAAACATTGGGGACATTTATAATATGTAATACAGGCACATTATCTTTTTTTTAATTTTTAAAAAATTTATTAATTAAAAAAAATTACAAGAAACACAAACATTCCCAACACATACACTCAACAATTCACAATATCATCACATAGTCAGGCACATTATCTTGATAATTTTGAGAGTTAGTCCTAAAAAATCATGAATACTATGGGTTTGAATTCCTTCATCATTTCCATATTCCTTTCTTTCTTTTTTAATTTTAAAACTTCTAAAATTTTCAAACACTCTTCACCCATCAGAAAACAACTCCTCCTACCCTTGGTAACCTCTAATACTGTCTGTCTTTACAAATTTGCTATTTCTAGGTATTTCATATAAATGAAATCATACAGTATTTGTCCTTGTGTGCCTTACTTATTTCACACATAAATAGTTTCAAGGTTTATCCATGTTGCAGCATGTCTCAGGACTTCATTCCTTCTTATGTCAGATACCACCTGTTGATGGGAGAAATAGCATATATCTATTAATAGGGATAGGAGGAATGGTTATTGGCCATCTTTGGAGACAATCTACCATGAGCATATTCACACAATATTTTACATACAACCTCAGGTAGTTCACCAATCCATGCTTTATGGACAACAATCTATGAAGCACTCTATGCTTCCTGGGTTAAGACCCATGCTTTAAAATATAAAAAAGAACAATATACATGACCAAATGTACTTTATCCTGGGAATATGAGATTTGTTTCTTATATTTAAAGGCAATGAATCCAGTTAACCCTATAAATAGAATAAAGGAGAGAGTTCAGATCATCATCTTACATAAATACAGAAAAAGAAAGACAAAATTTAATATCCACTTATCAAAATAAACTTTTAGCAAACTAAGAACAAAGGGATATTCCTCATTCTGATAAAGAGCATCTATGAAAAACTGATGGCTAACATCGTATTTAAACACTCCCTAAGATTGGGAATAAGGCAAGGATATCTGCTCTAACCACCTCTAATCATTAAGAATGACTTTAATACTATGAATTCTGTCTCTGACATAAACCAGATCATCAAAGACTTACTTATTTGGACTGCACTATATAAACTTCTGGTAGAATCCCTTTTTTCTCCCTGGAGTGTGCTTTGGAGTGATGCCACAGTCTGTGTTGAAGAATAAGACTTGCCTTGTACACTGATATATATTGCTGATGAGAATACAAGTTTACATCATCAGACATAATCTGACAGCACATTAAAAAGACAATCAAAACTGTAGAGCTGTGTTCCAGTAGCCATGTTTCTTGAAGAGGAATGTAAAATTATATAGGTTTCACAATGTGACTATGTGATTGTGAAAACCTTGTGTCTGATGCTCCTTTCATTTATGGTAGGGACCGATGAGTAAAAAATATGGGTCAAAAATAAGTAAATAATAAGGGGAACAAATGTTAAAATAAATTGAATAGATTGAATTATTAGTGATCAATGAAAGGGAGTCGCAAGGGGTATAGAAAAAAATAGGGGGAACAAAGGTTAAAATATATTGGATAAATGGAAATACTAGTGGTCAATGAGAGGGAGGGGTAAAGGAATGGTATGTATGAATTTTTTCTTTTTTCTTATTTCTTTTTCTGGAGTGATGCAAATGTTCTAAAAAATGATCATGATAATGACTATACTACTATGTGATGATATTGTGAGCCATTGATTGTAAACCATGTATGGAATGTTTGTATGTTAAGAATGCTCGTGTTTGTACGTTGTTTTTATTTGTCAATAAAAAAATGAAAATAAAACCCAATCACATGACCAAGTTTGTTTGTACTAGTAATGCAGTGATGATCCATGTTAAGAAATCTTTAAAAATATTTCACCATAAAATATTGGAGAAACTAAAAGAAAAAAAATAAAAAGAACAGAAAAAAAAGTTGGAGAAAAATCATGTCAATCTCCAAAGATTTCTGAAAAGATATCCCTTCTGATAAAAATTCTCACTAGTATAGAAGTAATATAGAAATTCCTACATTGACTTATGTCCTTTACATATATTGACACAAAATTTATAAAACATATGTCGCAAGCTAAAAGCTGTATTCCAGTTAAATATAAGAAAATATTAAATAAATAAAATATTAAATAATGGTGGCCCATCATAGCCCCCATTATTATCGTTGTACCTTTTAGTATGAAGAAAATCATATACACAAAAGAAATATAAAACTTATATGATGGTCTCAGGATGAAATTTTTTTTGCTGTCAACTTTTTACATTTTTATTTTCTGAGGATTCTTGTAACCTCATAAATTAAACAATGGGATGAATATTTTAACATATAAATTCTTTTTTTTTTTCTTGCATGGGCAGGCACCGGGAATCGAACCTGGGTCTCCAGCATAGCAGGCGAGAACTCTGCCTGCTGAGCCATGGTGGCCCACCCAACATATAAATTCTTATCTTAAAATATCTCCTTAATAGATGTATAAAACTTATTTTAGATTTTTTTTAGCCCTGTGTTTTATGTTGAAAGCAATTAGCTTTTGAAAAAATATAGCACGAAAAGGTTTAAAATCTCATTCTTGAAATTTTACAAACTGTTTGAAAAGGTTAAATGATCTTCAATGGGCTTCTATTTGTGTACTATTTAATATATGTATTTATTCATTTTTTTGTTTTTTCTGTGTTTCATTTTGAATAGTTTCTATTGTTATGTCTTTAAATCATTAATCTTTTCTTCTTCAATGTCTAATCTATTATTAAACCTCTCAATTATATTTTTCATCTCAGACATATTTTTCGTCTTTGGAATTTTGAATTGGATATCTTTTACCCATATCTCTACTTTAAATTCCTCTACTTTCTTGATTATAAATAATATACTTATAACTTTAAAGGTCCTTGTATATTTTAATGACATTAGCAAATTAATTTGCTTTAATATAATAGTTTCAAAATAAAAATATCAATATTATTAACAGCAATATGATTATTAAAAGTAGTGTAAGATTATTGCAGTTCCTTTTATCTGTAATATATCTCATTATGAATATATAATCAAATTACTGTGTTTTTAAATCACTTGAAATAATTTCCCTCTCTGTAGTTAAGTCACCACCTTGATACTTGGTTGGATTCACTTGTTTCATTTTGGTTTTGATTTTTAGAGGTTTTTTTCCCCTACCTTGATTTAATTCTTTTTTATAATTATATAAAAACAGTTACGTGTTTCTGTAGTCAAAGCTATACAAGAAAGTACATTCAGAGAAGTTTAGCTATACCATGTCCCATTCCCCATAGGTAATCATTTTTATTCCTTCTTGGTTTATTAGTCCATTGTCTTTAAAATCAAATTAAAAATATTATAGTAAGCTCATGAATTTTAATGTTTTATATGTTTCAATCCATTATATTCATTATTATTTTCTTCATTTTTTAAAAAATATTTTTAGGTTCAGTTCCCTGTGCCTGCCCATGCAAAAATATGTATATATATATTTTTTGTTGTTGTTGAGAAATCTTCACACACATACAGTCCACACATGGTATGCAATCAGTGGCTCACAGTATGGTCTTATAGTTGTGTATTCATCGCCGTGATCAATTTTATTTTTTAACTGTGAAATACAACATACATACAAAAAAAAGCAATAAATTTCCAAGTACATTTTTACAAGTAGTTATAAAACAGATTTTAAAGTTTGGTATGGGTTACAATTCCATGATTTTTCATTTTTTCTTCTAGCTGCTTCAAGACACAGGAGACCAACAGAAATATCAATATAACGATTCAGCAGTCATACTCATCTGTTAAACCATATCTTCTCTGTTATACTCCTCCTTCTCTTTAAATAACATGTATACATAAAAGCAATAAATTTCAAAATACATTGCAACATTAGTTGTAGAACAGATTTCAGTGTTTGGTGTGGGCTACAATTCTACAATTTTAGGTTTTTATTTCTAGCTGCTCTAAGGTACTAGTGGCTAAAAGAAATATCAGTATAATGATTTAGCACTCATACTCATTTGTTAAACCTGACCTTCTCTGTATAACTCCACCATCACATTTGATCTTTCTCCAACTCTTTAGGGGTATTTGGGCTTTGCCCATTCTAACTTTTTCATGTTGGAAGGGGCTGTCGATAATATGGGATGGGGGATGGAACTAGTTTATGTTCTGGAAGGGCTGGCCCCTCTGCATTTCAGGACTTATCTGGTCCAGGGACCCATCTGAACGTTGTAGGTTTTGGAAAGTTACCCTAGTACATGGAACCTTTGTAGGTATTCTTTAGGATTGGCAGGAATGTTTTTGATTGGGGTATGGCAATTTATGATAGGTAGCAATGTCTAACTGAGGCATGCATAAGAGTGACCGCCATGATCATTTTTAGAACATTTGATTCGCTCCAAATAAAGAAATAAAAAGAAAAATTCATAATCCCATACCCTTTACCCCACCCTCTCATTGACCACTCGTATTTAAATCTACCCAATTTTTTACCCTTTATCCCCCCTTCTAGTTTGCTAGCTGCCGGAATGCAACACACCAGAGACAGATTGGCTTTTAATAAAAGGGGATTTATTTTGTTAGTTCTTCAGAGGAAAGGCAGCTAACTTTCCACTGAGGCTCTTTCTTACGTGGAAGGCACAGGATGGTCTCTGCTGGCCTTCTCTCCAGGCCCCTGGGTTCCAACAACTTTCCCCGGGGTGACTTCTTTCTGCATCTCCAAAGGCCTAGGCTGAGCTGCAAGTGCTGAGATGAGGAATGCCTAGGCTGTGCTACGTTGCAGTCTCTCATTTAAGCACCAGCCAATTAAGTCAAACGTCCTTCATTGCAGCAGACACGCCTCCTAGCCGACTGCAGATGTAATTAGCAACAGATGAGGTTCACGTACCATTGGCAGCAACAAAACTAGGTATGCTCACCTGGCCAAGTTGACAACTGACTCTAACTACCACACCCCCCATTATACATTTAGTTTTTATCCTTATTGTTTTACTCATCTGTTCATACCCTGGGTGAAAGGAGCATCAGATACAAGGTTTTCACAATCACACGGTTACATTGTAAAAGCTAATAGTTATACAATTATCTTCAAGAATCAAGACTACAGGTATACAGTTCAACAATTTCAGGTACTTCCCTCCAGCCACTCCAGTACACCATAAAGTAAAAAGGGATATCTACATAATGCATAAGAATAACCTCCAGAATAACTTCTCAACTCTGAAATCTCTCAGGCACCGAAACTTTGTTTTGACTCATTTCTCTCTTCCCCTTTTTGTCAAGAAGGCTTTCTCAATCCCATGATACCCAGTTGCAGCTCATCCCCAGGAGTCATGTCCCACATTGCCAGGGAGATTTATACCCCTGGGAGTTACATCCCACGTAGTGGGGAGGGCAGTAAGTTCCGTTTTTAGTGGTCATATTGTACCATCAATGGGCCAATGAAGCTGGCTCCTGTATCCTTTTGATATACCTTGTCATTGATATCTTCCTTACTTTCTAGAATGACGAAATATTCTGTTTCAACAGTACATTTTCTGTTCCAGTTTTGGAACCAGCCATTTCTCTATAAGAGAAGGCATCCAGGGAAAGATACCCGTCAAGAAGGCCGATGAAGTTCAGGGTTTCTCTCCGAAATGGAAAGGCATGTGGCGAACACAGTAAGGGTTTCTCTCTCAGCTGGAAGTACACATGGCGAAACGAACACAGTGTCATCTGCTAGCTTCCTCTCCAGCTCCCTAGAAGTCATTTTCCTTCTTCATCTCCAAAATTCACTGGCTGGTGGACTCTGCTTCATGGCTCTGCGGTGTTCTCTGTTGTGGCTTTCTTGTGTCTCTGACGTTCTTCTCTGCTCTCTGAATCCCCTGCTTTCTCCAAAATCTTTCCTCTTTTATAGGATTCCAGTAATCAAGACCCACCTAGAATGGGTGGAGACATGTCTCCACCTAATCCAGCTAAACAACCACTCTTGACTGAGTCACATCTCCAGGAAGATTATCTAATTAAAGATTTGAGCATACAGTACTGAATAGGGATTAGAAGAAATGGCTGCCTTTACGGAATGGGACTACAATTAAAACATGGCATAGTCGGGGCAGCTGCCGTGGCTCAGTAGGCAGAGCTCTGACCTGCCGTGCTGGAGGTCTGGAGTTCGATCCCTGGTGCCTCCTGCCCATATGCAAATTAAAAAAAAATAGACAAAAATGTTTTAAAAAAAAAAACCATGGCATTGTGACAGAAAGTACATTACAGGGTACCAGGGACTGGGGTGGTGTTGGGGGATAGGGAGTTAATGTTTACTGGATAGAGAGTTTCTGCAAGGGTGATGAAAAATTTTCAGTAATCAGTGGTGGTGATGACAGTACAACACTGTGAATGTAATTAATACCACTGAATTTTATACTTGAAAGACTTTAAAATGGGAAATGTTATGCTATATATATTACCACAATACATTTTTAATATAAAAATATCTTAAATTCCATAATCCATTAAGCAATACCAAACTTCTAGGTTCTTTTGCTTCTTTTATTTTTCCATATTTATGTATTAGGGATAGTTTGTATTTTTTATTTTAAGCATTTTCATTGTGAAATATAACATATACAAAAAATAAAAAATGATTTTAAAAAGGAGCAATAATTTTCAGAACATTTTAACAAGTAGTTACAGAAAAGATTTCAAAGTTTGGTATGGGTTACTGTTTCACACTTCAGATTTTACTGCACAGCTGCTCCAAAACACTGGAGGCCAAAAGAAACTCAATATAGTGATTAAGTAGTCATACTCATCTATTAAATCCTGTCTTCTCTATTACAATTCCTCCTTCTCCTTTGATCCTACTCCCAGTCTAAAGGGGTCTTTGAGGTATCCCCATTCTAACTTTTCCTTGTTGAAAAGGGGTATCGATAGTATAGGATAGGGAAGTGAAATTATTTGATATTCTTGGAGAGGATGGCCCCTCTGGGTTTATCTGTCCTAGGAACTCTCTGAAGGTTATAAATTTCAGAGAAGTAATCTTAGTGCATGAAACTTTTGTAGCGTTTCAGTTAGAGCACTAGGTGTTCTTTAGGTTTACAGGGATGATGTTGGTTCAGGTTTTGTAAACCATGGTAATAGCAATAACTAGCCGAAACTTGCATAAGAATAGCCTCTCAGCTCCGTTCTTAGTCACTGATACCTTATTTTATTACATTTCTTTTCCCCCTTTTGATCCAGAAGGCATTGTCCATTCCACAGTGCCAGGGCCAGGCTCATCCCTGGGAATCATGACCCACGCTTTCAGGGAGACTTTCACCCCTGACTGTCCTATCCCATGTAGTGGGGAGGGTAATAATTTTCTTTGCAGAATTGGGCTTAGAGAGAGAGAGGCCACATCTGAGGAATGAAAGAGGTTTCCTGGAAGCAACTCTTGGGCATAATTATAAGTAGCCTTAGCTTCTTCACTACAATCCTCAAATTCAAGGGCTTGACCTACTTTCTTGGGAGTCCATAATGTTTGAGAGACTACCAGGGGTTTCCCAGATGGGTAATTTAATAGTTCCATGATTTTTCTCCAGTCCCACAAGAGACTTCCTACCAATACTTTTAGATTATCAGCCCACCCTAGTCTGGGATGTATCTGGGTATTACAATAAGCCATACCAAATTACAAGGCCTCATTCCCATACTCGGTTCTGTGCATTTAGATTGTTAAAATGAGCTATCCAGGCAGATTGATGTAGCTTGTGTGTTACATTAAATTGGGTTCTAGATACAATAAATCTCTCTGCCTTTGGTCTCATACAATAGGTGTAGCTCTAGAATACATACACTATTGTCCTTTGCCCTGTATTCTGATTTACCTTAGTCCCTACCAAATCAGCTTTATTTTTATCTCTAATTGAAGCCTGATCTCTTTTTCCATTACTTTAACAATTGCTGTATGTAGTGATGCTGACTTTCAAAGCTGTAGAATTCCACCTCTGCATATTATGTGTCACAGAGGTATCCACCTTTCCAGGGAAATACTAGCCTATACACATTTAACACAGCATCTCAGAATCTAGAAATACACTTACAACTCTGGAATAAGTGTGACTGCTATAACAGTTTACAATCTAGGCTCCAGTTTTCTTATAAGTATTTTCTAAAAAAGACCATACTATATTTGTTCCTTTGTTTCTGGCTTATTTTGCTCAGCACAATGTCCCCAAGGTTCATTCCCTTCGTTGCATACCTCACGACTTCATTCCTTTTGTAGTCACACAATATTCCATCATATGTATACATCACAATTTGCCATTCTGCTTCTCAGTCATTGTGCACTTCAGCCCTCTTCATCTATTGGGCATAATGAATAATGTCCAAAATGAACAATTCATGTCTCACAGTGTCCTCCCTCAGTTGTACAATCATCAGCACCCCCTATTCTAGACAGTTTTCATTAGCCCAAAGAGACAAAGAACTGATAAACATTGCCTCCCCAAATACCAAATCTAAATCTCCCATCTCTTGTCCCTCCCCCTGATTATTAGCCCCTGATATTGCTGTGGTACTTTTGATGTCTTCCTATTACTATAAGCCATAGCATGTAATATTAACTTTCCATTTGTACTCCCCTATTATTGACTCTTTGTATAAGTTCAAAGCTTTGAAGTGGTCCATGTAAGAACTTATTTTAATTTGTATAGTTAATCACATATAGATATGTGACTCTATACAACCCCCTTCAATCATAGACACCTTCAATATGGCAGTGTTACTTATTACTCCACTAATGAACCACCCTCATTTCTACCTATTCACTTACATTTAAGTTCAACCTCATTGGATAACCGTTCACCCATCTCTAGCTTCTGTGTATCTCTGAGTAGACTTTGGTCCACTTTGTAAGCCTCTGAATTTATCTTTACCAGAGTCCTAATAGCAAAATCGTACAGTATTTATCCTCTGTGTCTGGCTTATTTCACTTGTCATTATGTCCTCAAGGTTCGTTCATGTTGTCATATGCTTCTTGACCTCGTTTAGTTTTACTGCTGCATAATATTCCATCGTATGTATATACCACATTTTGTTTATCCACTTTTCTGTTGATGGGCACTTGGATTGTTTCTGCCTTTGGGCAATTGTAAAGAGTACCGCTGTGAACTTTGCTGTGCAATGTTTGTGTCACTACTTTCAGCTCTTCTGCATAGATACCGAGTATTGGAATTGCAGGGTCATAGGGCAACTCAATATTTAGTTTTCTGAGGAACTGCCAAATTGTCTTCCACAACAGCTGTAGCATTATACATTCCCACCAGTGGTGAATGACTGTTCCAATTTCTCCACATCTTCTCCAACATTTGTAGTTTTCTATTTTTTTAATAGCAGCCATTCTTATAGGTGTGAGGTGATATCTTACTGTAGTCTTGATTTGCATTTTCCTTATAGCTAATAAGGATGAGCATCTCTTCATGTGCTTTTTAGTCATTTGTATTTGTTCTTCAGAGAAATGTCTATTCAGATCCTTTGCCCATTTTATAATTGGGTCGTTTGTGGTTGTTGAGTTGTATAATTTCTTTATATAACAGGATATCAAATCTTTATCCAATATTTTCTCCCATTGAGTTGATTGCTCCTTCACCTTTTTGACAAAATCCTTTAAGGCACTGAAGCTTTTGATTTTTAGGAGTTCCCATTTGTCTATTTTTTCTTTCACTGCTTGTGCTTTGGGTGTAAAGTTTAAGAAGCTACCTTCTATCACTAGATCTTAAGGATATTTCCCTATATTTTCTTCTAGGAGTTTTATGATACTGGCTATTACAGTTAGGTCTTTGATCCATTTTGAAATACTTTTTGCATAGGGTGTAAGGTAGGGGTCCTCTTTCATTCTTTTGGCTATTGCTACCCATTTTCCCATGCCCATTTATCGAAAAGACTATTCTGTCTCAGTTCAGTGGATTTGGGAGCCTTGCTGAAGATCAACTGACCATAGATTTGGTGGTGTATCGCCACCCTCTCAATTTTGTTCCATTGATCAGTACTTTTATCTTTGTACTAATACCATGCTGTTTTGACCACTGAGGCTTTATGATGAATTTTAAAGCCAGGAAGTATTAGCCCTCCCATTTTGCTTATCTTTTTAAGGATATCTTTAGCTATTGGAGCTCTCTTTTCCTTCCAGATAAATTTGATAACAAGCTTTTCCAAGTCTTTGAAGTAGGTTGTCAGAGTTTTGATTGGTATTGCATTGAATCTGCAGATCAATGTGGGTAAAATTGACATCTTGACGACATTTAACCTTCCTATCCATGAGCATGGAATGTCTTTCCATCTATCTAGACCTTCTTTGATTTCTTTTAGCAATTTTTTTAGTTTTCTGTGTACAGGTCTGTAACATCTATGGTTAAGTTTCCTAGATATTTGATTCTTTTAGTTGCTATTTTGAATGAAATTCTTTCCTTGTCTCCTCATTTAGGTCACTAATTGTGTATAGAAATATTGCTAATTTTTATATATTAATCTTCTACCATGCCACTTTGCTGATTTTAGCTCATATAGTTTTGTCATAGATTTCTCAAGATCTTCCAAGTATAGGATTATGTTATCTGCAAATAGTGAAAGTTTCACGTCTTCCTTTCCTATGTGGATGCCTTTTATTCCTTTCTCCTGCCTCATCGCTATAGTTAAAGCTTCTAGTACAATGTTAAATAATAGCAGTGACGATGGGCATCCTTGTCTCATTCACGAAGTTAGTAGGAATTCTTTCAATCTCTCACTATTGATGCTGACTGTGGGTTTTTAATATATGCCCATTATGATATTGAAGAAGTTTCCTTCAATTCCTACCTTTTGAAGCATTTTTATCAAAAAAGGATGCTGAATTTTGTCTAATGCTTTTTCAGCATCCATTGATATGATCATGTGATTTTCCCCCTTCAATTTGTTGATGTGCTGTATTACATTGTTTAGTTTTCTTATGTTGAACCACCCTTGCAGTCCTGGTATAAATCCCACTTGGTTGTCTTGTATAATTCTTTTAATGTGTCATTGGATTCAATTTGCTAGTATTTTGTTGAGATTTGTTGCATCTATGTTCATTAGGGGGATTGGTCTGTAGTTTTCCTTTCTTATAGCATCTTTCTCTAGTTTTGGTTTTAAAGTAATATTAGTTTCACAAAATGAGCAAGTAGTATTCCTTTTTCCTCAATTTTTTGAAAAAGTTTAGCAAGATTGGTATTAGTTCTTTTTTGGAATGTTTGATAAAATTCCCCTGTAAAGCTGTCTGATCCTGGGCTTTTCTTCGTGGGAAGATTTTTGATAACTGATTGGATTTCTTTACTTGTAGAGTTCACAGATATTTTCTATTTTCTCTTGAGTCAGTGTAGGTAGTTCATGTGTTTCTAAGAATTTGTTCATTTCATCTAAGTTGTATGATTTGTTGGCATATAGTTGTTCACAGTATCCTCTTAGGATTTTTTAAACAGCCACAATAGTTTATTTACAATTGAACTCTTTATAAGATATTTACAAGACAACTAATTTTACACATGAGAAATGGTATCAAAAGTATGAATTACAACACAGATAACAATATGAAACAGGAATAAAACAAAGCTGAAGTGGACAATTTCTCTTTTTAATTTATTAACACTAGCTTACATTTGTTAAAGAAAGAAAAACAAAGAACCATATTTAAAGAGAATTGCAGGGCCTTCAGTTGGAGATCAAATTTCACAGTGTTACATCCCATGTAGCGAAAAATAAGACTAATTTTCCCCTACACTCTAACACGCTGTAATTTTACTCTTGGAACTTTGCTAATTTATTCTCCAACCTCCTTTTCAACAAACTTCATCATATTTTAATTCAAGGAGAACTGAAGTGGACAATAAAATAAGTGGTCATCAGGCAGAGGGAGAATCAAAGAAATAGAATCCACTAAGTCTGGCCAAATAGCGCCTCATGGATTCATCTCAGCAGCTCAAGTTCAGAATCTGGGGAGTCCTCTGGGTAGGGCACAAATAAAGGTTAAACCTGCTAACCCACATCCAAAATTAAGAATCCTACAAATGCTAAAAATCAGGAATCAAGGAACAAAGTAAGGAGACACTGGTGAGTCTTTTTTCTTTTGGGGCACATTATGAATGAATATAACAATAGGTATGAGTAGGAAAGTTAAATAACTTGCCATATTAAAGTGATAGAGAACAAAGAAAATCTGGTCCAGTTTTTCTAGAAATCTCCTTCCTGTCCTTAAGGTGTGAGATGAGAGCCTTTAGTCAAATTAAGTCCTGTTTCTCTCTACATCCTTGTTCCAATGACCTTCACAGCAGGTTCCCTTGTGGAGAGCCCACTCTCCTAAGCAGATGGAGTTATAAATGAAAACCCATACCGCACATACACACAAAGGAGAAATAAGAGCAGCAAGATCATCCAAGAATACTACATGTGCTGCTGGAATAATTCCTTTAAAAGTCAAGCCCAGGAGGCCAAGATGGCAGCTTAGCAACGTGCGTGATTTAGTTCGTCCTCCAGAACAGCTACTAAATAACCAGAAACAGTACAGAACAGCTCCTGGGGCCATGTCAGTGACCGGATGCACAGTGTACCCCAGCTGGACCAGCTAGACCAGCTGCAAGCCCCCACAGGACCGTGAGTTCCCCAAGCCTCGGCGGCCGGCACCCCTCCCCTACAGGCTGCTTCCCAGAGGGGAAAGGAAAGGGATTTCACCAGCAGTAGGGGCTGAGCCCGACCAAACGCCAATTGTGGAATTAATTAACAAATTCTAACAACTAAAAATAGGCCCCCAGCTCAGGGGGGAGGTCGCTCATTATTGCCCAGGTGCCAAGGGGGTAGGGCTGATGGAAAAAGGGAAAAAAAGAAGAAACAGAGGTTTTTGTGGCTGTGTTTCTACAAAGTCTTGAGTGCCTTTGGATACAGCATCAGGACTTCTCAGGCTGCAACTGCCCAAGGCATAGGCAGAAACAAGTGCGTTTGAGGGCTTGTCTGGAGCCTGTACCATCCCCAGGGGAGGCGTGAAGCCCAACTCAAGTGGAATCCCTCCCTTAAGGAATTCAGACACCAGGGCTTGATAATTTGAAGCCATTAAAACCAGCCTACAACCTCTCCTCTGTCTCCACCACTCAACCAGCAGGGAGAGTATGCCAAAGTTAAAGGTACCACATCATCTTATGCTGGTGGGACCTGCAGGTAGACAAGCACTACATACTGCGCAGGTTAGAAAAACAGAGTCCAGAGACCTCACAGGAAAATCTTTCAATCTGCTGGGTCTCACCCTCAAGGAAAACTGATGCAGGTGATTCTTTCTTCCTGATAGGTGGCCAGTTTGGTCTGGGAAAATCCGGCTGGGGTCTATAATACCTAAGTAGACCCTCCTAAGGGTGGGGGGATAAAGGCACCACACAGGCAGGGCAAGAAACAAGAAAACAAGAACTGAAAAATTCTCCTCTGTTAAACAAAACCTAAACTAGAGGTCGAGAAAAAGCTGAACTGAATGTCAAAGAACAGATAGACAATAAATTCATCCAACAAGAAAACCCTAGGTAAAAGAAGTGAAAGCAATCTCCAGAATAAACTAATTAAGGTAATTAAATGCCTAGATGCCAGCAAAAAATAACAAATCACACTAGGAAAATTGAAGATATGGCCCAGTCAAAGGAACAAACCAACAATTCAAATGACATACAGGAGCTGAAACAATTAATTCAGAATATACGAACAGACATGG
>PVIY010038599.1:0-23779 GCA_004026745.1 Myrmecophaga tridactyla | reverse complement strand
AACTCCCCTGTCTCTGCATCTATATCTGGCAAAAGCTGACTGGTCATTAAAATAGATCATAATTTGTGGTTGATTTACCATCTGAAAAGCAAAGGGCTCATCCAGTTGATCTGTTGAGCTACTTTGTATCTGTAAGATCTGTGAGTGATTATTTTAAATCAAACATTTTTTCTAAAGTACCTTATGGTTAGTCTAAATGCAACTCTATAAATAGCAAGGTTTTCCATGCATGAGGTAATAGACAAGACAAGACAGGCATCAAAATCTGTTTGGATATTGCGAACCAAGCAATTGTTTAGAATTTGGAAATAAGTGGATCACATCTAGTCAGCCATTATGAGCAACTGGAAATGGCTGAAAGGTCGACAACTCCCTGCCCTCCTGGATATAGAATGGAACACATTTGTCTGATTGTAATGAAATGCACTGATTCTTGCTTCATAGACTTAGCTTTGGGATACTCCACAATAAAGCTGAACTCTACTCCAATATTCAACCAAGCAGAACCATGTACTCAAGAAAAAAAGAGTAAGAAACCATAGGCAAGGAAATGACTACCCTAATTGAAAGGCTATATATATATATATATATTTGAAAGTAAATGGTGAGAAATCTACTTGGCTTTCATTACTGCCTCTTTAAATTCTATCAGGCTCAAATCATGACTTTTTCATGAAGTCTATGATCAATGAAGCCAGAGAGAGTTCTGTCACTCTAATGACACTTCTCACACACTGCCTTCTATTATTGTGATTTAATATACATTGCATCTTTCCTACTCAAGCAGAACAAAACAAGGGAAAGATATGCCAGGTAGACAAAAACAATAGTTTGTTTCTCAATCTATTGCAGTCTAATACTCATGTAAAATAAAGTATTATGTAAGTTACTACTACTAGTAGTATTTTAAATATTTTTGTAAAATACTAGCTCCTGATTTTTAAATTATTATTATTAGGATAAACACATAATACTATTTCAACATGGACCAGTAACCATTTATGAACTGTTGATGTTGATGGTGGCAATGCTGCAGATCACTGAAGTATCTAAACGAGTATACATGCTTTGCTACAAAGATTTAAACTTAATTGTGGAAGCTCATTAAGCACTCTGAAAGGCTGTTGTCTTCACACCTGTAACTAGATCTTGAAATCTATAGGGTAGGAAATTAGGATGGAAAAATGAATGTAAATTGGGGGGAGTAAGAACAAACTGGAACCCAAAGCACAAGCTGGAGCTCATAAGGACCTAATGAAAGTCCAGTCTGTCAGTTCTCACTGCCCCTGACCTTGATGATGAGGGTGTCCCGCTGAAGCTGAAGTTCTTCAAGCTAAACACACACCTGGTCAAGGAGCTGAAGAAACTAAAGGAGGATCCATAGGCAGGAAGAGCAGTTGCAACCCAGCTGCTGCTTCACCTCAAGGAGATGAGCCAGCAGATAAACTGCAATGTATTTGTGCCTCAAAATGGCTACTGCTTTACCTCTGCCCTCCAGATTTCTGCCCACAGAAATTTCTCTTGCAGCCTCCCTCCCCACCAACTGGAACTTATAAGGAAAATATTACTAGGAAAGATAGTTCAGCCAAGCCAAACTGATGCATTACAAAGCCACCGCAGTTTTATTTCTTCTCGTTTTTCTTCAAACACAAATAAATGTCCCAGGTTTTGTTATCCCATGTTTGAAAAAAACATATAATAGTAATATATGAGCAAAACAACAACGTGCAAGTGATGAATCAATAGAAGCTTGCATTGCACCTCAGTATCTAGGATATTCAAATTCATCAACAAAAGTAAGAATTCTGAAATATTATGTGAAATCTGTCAGTTCATTTTTTAAAAATCATAATGCACATTTTAAAAAAACAATAAAAATTACTCAAACAATCAGGTCTATTGGTTAATTAAAAATTATAGAATTTTTAATAATTTAAAAATCAGGAACTAGCCAACCGACTAATGACATTTTACAATTTCTGTACAAGGAGATAGGCATCTTGAGTGCCATGTGTTAAATATATTTGAAGCTCCTGCAATACCTTACTCCTACAGATGTTTAGGAAAGGAATAAAATGAATTCATGAGCTACTGAATCAATGTATCAGAAACTTTGGAATTTTAGACATTAAAACAATAATTACATGCCCAGGTAGTATGATGCAGCCCCTTAGATAATAATGATTCCCTGAAAAATTTCAGTTTTTCCTGTAACTAATTCAGAGAAAATATCAATACGTTAATTGTTCTTCTCCAAAATCACAAAATTAAATGAAGGTTAAATTGAGAATACACTTTTTAAATAGTCATTTGTTTCTTAAAGGGATGAAAAAAAATGTGAAGGAAAAGACACATAGTAAACCTAAAGCTGTAGGAATTCAGTTTTAGATCTTGGTAAGCAAACATGTTCTTTTATGAATTATTTATATATTAATTAAAATAGCACAAGTCACAAATTTTTGGTGGGTAAAGATGGGACGCTGTCGATGTCCAATAGGAAGGACAGTTGTGGTATGCCCTTAAAGTGTTCAGTAATTGCTTTTTAGTAGAGCAATTAGTTGAGAATTGTAATATTGCCTACTATAACCCAAATTAAACCCACCCCAGTCATTGATTAGCATAATCAAAGCTGTCTCTGTTTTATTCTCTTGTTTGTAGAGCAGCTGTGCTGAGAAGCTGATTTCTCATTGGGTTTTTCAAAAGCAGAAAATCCTAACAATAAAGTGAGAGCAGGCATACCATGAAAAGAGCCTTAGAGGATATAGGAGATATACTCACAAAAACATATCTGTTTGTGTGTGTGTATAGTTTTTGCCAATGTCTGCCTGAAGATATGTACCACAAATGTTACTCAGGGCCAGTGCCAGCTACTTGACATAAAACTAAAAGCCTTGCCTGAGAGTGGGAGAGGAAAGGAGAATGGAAATGCATGTATAGCTTTTGCTAGAAGGATGATGGTACACTGGATGCATAAGGAGGATCAGATGGTCAAAGTGATAACTGAGATTCAACTAAGAAAGTTCTAGAAGCCATTTGTGACAAAGGAAGCTGAATGCAGAGAACTTTCAGGTATCAGACAATGGATTAACAGGAAAGCGTTGCCTATTTTAATGGGATTTTAAAATGTCTGTATATAACAAACTACTTAAAAAACAAAATAAATTAGAAATTGAACTTTAAACTTCTTACATGTCTATTGTTAGACCTATTGTGATGTTTTTAAGGTCTAAAAACAGATCACTTGGTTATTTCCTAAGACATCTTAGGAAAAGATCTTAGATTCCATACTATTTAATCAACAGCAAATGATGGAATCATCATTTTTTATCAACTGACATTAGAATGGTATGTGTCTCCCTACACCAATACTATAAGTATTGTTTGTAATCGGTCAAATTTAGAAAACTCAATGTATTTACAGAAACTATTTCATTTCAGTCAAAATGAAAATTGTTTACTGAATCCTGTGGGAAGCTACCTTTCCTATAAGATAGAAGGAATTTAATGACATTGTTGGCAGCTTCTCCCTTGGTATGATGCCTGAAAACATTGCTTTACACAGCTCCCCAGGTGCCTCTGGCACTCACTAGAGTTTGAGAAACGCTGCTTTAGCCTAACAAGTGATTTCACAGGCATTATGTATTTATTTCTTGAAACAAGCCAATAACTAAAGCATTGTAATACTTTTCCCAGTTTATAGATGTGGAGTAGAAGACTCAGGGATGAACTGAGTTAGGCTATACACTGAGTTGATAGCAGAATAGTGTCTAAAATTGGCTTTTGTCATTTAATACAATATTTACTCAGTCTCATGAACTGAGAAATGTGGTAAGAACACAAAGACAGTTAATACGTAGCCCACCAACTTAACCATAACCCGAGATCTTTCTCCCTTGACTTTTGTATCTTCTTTCTTCTTGGTCTGAGTATGGCAGGGACAGGTAATACCTAGCCCCAGATACTGTCAGCAAGTAGGTCCTTCTGACTCACTCTATGATGACCATAGCAGCTCTGTGCTCCAGGGAGCACCCAGGATGCTAACGTGTTGAGCTGACTTCCATGGGTGCATCAATTGCTCTCCTGCAGGGAACTTCTTAAGAAAAGGGAGATGCCAGGGATATTTAGACTTGGATATTTAGATGTATGGTCCCTGCCTAAATATCTCTCTTCTGTAAAAATGAGTGCTCTGCATATACTGGTTAGCCACATATGGGGAAAGTTATTCTTATCCTAAGTGTAGCAAACAAACATCAAAATAACAGGCAACCTTTCAAATATTGCTCATTGCTAATCAGCAGGAACTGTGAATTACAACTCACAGAATAAACAGAATCTTAATTACTCCTTTTCATCTTGCCTGCCAAGTTTTGTTTCTCATCCAGAAAATGTAAAAGGAAACCATGAGTTGAAGATAAGATGACTAATATATGGCTCAAATTATATGGACCAAAAAAATCAGAATATATTACTGTGCAAATAAGAACACCCAGATTTATTCCTGGTCCATTCTTAACACAATGTGAGATCTTTCTCCAATCAGTAGTTTCTGTTTCGTTAAGTGCTGTGAAATGCATTGCTGTTTTTCTTATGCACATATTAGATTTCATGCAATATAAATGAAATTTTAGCATTCTGTCAAAAGAACGAATATTAGACCAAAATGTTTTTATTTTAAGAAAAATTCCAAATTTATGTTCCTTTATAGAATGAGTCTGTAAAGCACCATATTGTTAAAGGCCTGTTTTACTACCTTGTTTGGAGGATGCCATCTAAAGGAAACTAACAATGCTTAAAATTATATTGCCCCTTAGACCACCTTTTCAGGACCAATAAGTTATGCAAAATCTGTAGACTTTCAACAATGTAATCACATATTAAGTTTTGAAGGGATGACTTTAACAACATATAGAGATCAAAAAAAGTTCACAGGGGATAGAGCACAACTTTAGTTTTGTTGTTGTTGTTGTTGTTCCATGGCCAACCAACTTCTTAGAGCACATGAGGTTTTAAAGTGTCCCATTATGAAAAGAATACCAGAAAAGTAGGTTTCCCTACTTTTGTACATGGAAAGTGTAAAAACTTTTGTATGTGGAAGGTGTAAAAACATGTCTATTATTGTATTGACCTTGCTTAAAATAACATCTTCAGGTTGCAAGGCATCATGCAGCATTTTAAATAGGCTTCTTGTCTTTAAGAGAATATATCACTCATATTACCCTGACATTGCAAGGATTTAAAAAGATAACCTGGAGGACTTTGGAATTTAACTCAGAATGCCTGTGCTATCTAAAATGAGAGCCACTAGTCGTGGTAGCTATGTAAATTAAATTTAAACTACTTGGTATTAAATAAAATTAATTATTTCTTCAGTTGCAGTAGTCACATTTCAAGTCTTCAGTGGTTACATGTGGCTACTAGCTACCATAATGGACAGTACAGGGAACATTTTCATCATCACAGGAAGTCCTATAGGACAGTACTGGTCTAGCTTCCTAAAATTTGGAAACAAGTACTTGTTTTAGACATGGGGTGACATGATCAGATTTACCTTTTAGATAATGTATCCTTGAGGTTATGTGGATAATGGATGGGTGGGAAGAGACTGGAAGCAAGGAGATTCTGGTGGTTTCTATGCCAGGATTCATAACTCTCACCACCTTTGACCTTCCTGACTCCTCCAGTCTGGGATAGGTCCTACTTCTCTGTCCACCTGTGGCTGATAGCATTTTCCAAGTGTGATGCCTCATTCTACATGTTCTCCTTATAATGCGGCATTGGCACTCCTCCACTGAGAAATCACATCTATGTTTACTACAGGTGAGGCCAGATAATGGTGAGTGACACTGTTTGACATTTGAGTTAGAGTCATCAAAAGAAATACAACTTTGCTTGGCCTTCTCAGTGATGATATACCTCTTAGGAATCTTGATCCTACAAATAAAAGGTCTGGCTGTGCTTAATACACCACACTGAAGAGACCATGGGGAGATATCTCACAAAGATAAATAGAGAGGTCTCTGCAGCTTTGGCTATTCCAGTCTTCCTAGCCCACATACCAAACATATGAATGAGGGATCATTCAGATGACACTGAGTGGAGCCATGAGAGCTGTCACCAATGAACCCTGTCCAGACTGTACATTCATGGAGCTAAGTAAATGTAGTTGTAAGCCATTAAATTGTTGAGTAGCTATGCAGCTCTAGTAACTGTAACAGTACTTATTCTATTGTGATATGTTGATCACTATTTAGACTTTATTTGATCACTGTAATCAAATTGTATCATTATTTCCTTATATGACCAACTCTATAGTTTGTTCCTTGAAAGCAGGAGTCATTTTTGTGTCTCCAATGTTCTATGAAATGCCTTATAGGCAGTGTAATGAACCGACCTTACTTGAGCATATCTTTCTAGAGCCAGAGACAATGTGAGGCCAGTTCAATTTTGGATGCCACCAAGTGGTCTTAGTAACAAAGATAGAGAAGAGTAAGCTATGAAAGTCTATCTTATGAGGCAAGTAATCCTTAAGTATAATAGTAGTAACCTTATAGCAACAAAAGTTAGAAACTGTCATTCTTTTTTTATTGTTATTCCCAAAGCACAGCATATTCTTACACTTAGTAATTTACCTTTTATAAAAGAGACATTGAGATGTTATGGGTTTTGCCATTAGGAAGCACGTCATAGGAGAAAATAAAGCATCAACATATAACACATTTATTGAACAAGTTTGTGAATTAGGTACAAAGCAAGAAATAATGGAATTTTCAAAAACTCAGGTTCATTCTGTGATACAACTGCACATTATTCAGTGATTAAAACATCGAATCCAGTACACTGGTAAAATTTCCTTCTCTTGTCTGATTTCAAGCCTCTACCTTCTTCCAACAGCATTTCAGTCAGATTGGAAATCAGCCTAACAGCACTGTCTCCAGTTCTTGCAAGATTGCAGGGAAAGGAACAAAGAATAATTCCTGATTGACCATGAGCTAGAAATGTAGTGTTGATGCCCTCTAAATATGCTCTATGTTTAAATGATATTGAGTTGTTTAGGGACTCCTCAGAGATCCCTGGGACCCGCAGAGTGTGAGGCACACTCAGGCAGAACTCCATCCATGTTTTACTCTTTGACCAGTAAGTGTCTACATCTTAGAAAAAACCTCTTTGTTTACTGGGTATGCCTCTCATCTTGAAGGGAGGTTTCTAGAGTGAGGTCCATTTGAAGCCCACTCAAGCCTGACCATCTTCTGAAAACCCATTTGCTTCATGGGAAAACACTCATCTTCACCCAACACAGTGAAAAAATTCACTCTTTTCCACTGTAGCACTCTGTCATCAGGGTGGTTCTAGTTAGCATTCCTCTGTTAGATTTCTCCAGTCTGGGGGTTAGGATTAAGTGCTTAAGGACCCCCCAAAATGCAGGGTACATTCATCATATTCTTTCAACACCTGTCTCCCCGTTCCCCTTCTAGTCATGTAACCACGCCAGAACTAGCAGAATTCTGCAGCTCAGCAAACATAAAACCTGGAGGGAGAGGGTAATCTCCTATCCTGGCAAGGGCCTCCCCACACTTTGTTACCCCCATGGTTAGGGGAGCGATTATGAATGGCTCCCTAACAATTCTACCCCAAGTTTACCACATCCAAAATTCACTGATCAATCTACTTGAGATTAGTGATGGACAAAATAAGAGGTAGACTAGTTTTAGGTTTACCCCATAGAAAATTATATATCACTGGTTTTCAACTATAGAGTCTTAGCTGAGCCTTAGACAACAGGAAAACTTTCAAATTAATATCCCGCCTACGTAAACAAATACAATATAAGTTGAACATATAAATTTGTAATTGCTCTCTGAGACAGTGACAAATTTTTGTGAGAATTCAGAGGAAAGAAAGATGAGTCATGTCAGGAAGAAAATGTGGCAAAATTGATAGGGTTTTATAAAAAGCAAAAATAGTAAAAAGATGATCAATATCTTTAGTCCTTAGGGAAATACAAATAAACCCACACTGAGCTATCATTTCATGCCCATTAATATAGCAGTATAAAAAGAAGGGAAAAATTACTCTACCAGTTGTTGGTTGGTGAGGACAGAGAATAATTGGAATTCTCATGCAATGCTGGTTGGAATGTTAAATGGTAAATCACTTTGGAAATTTTACTGACAGTTTCTTAAGAAGTTATTAACAAATCTAACTTTTGATGGAACCATTTCACTCACGGGTACTCAGGAAAGAAAAATGAAAACATAGATTCACATAAAAACTTGAAAACAAAACGTGGATAGCAGCTTTATTCACAAATAACAAAAATAATGTGAAACAACCCAAATGCCCCTGAGCAGGTAAATGGACTCAACTACACAATGGAAATTGTGGTGCAACTACACAATGGAGTCCTACTAGAAACAAAAACTACACATTATGATACATACAGTAAACATGGATAAATCACAAAATTATTATGCTTAGTGAAAAAGACACACAAAATACTTACTGTTTGGTTACATTTATATAGGATTCTAGAAAATGCAAACTAAAGTATTCTGATGAAAAGGGGATCAAGAGTTGACTAGCTCTGTGAGCAGACAGAGGTAGATGGCCAGTGGACTTGAGGTGTGATTGAAATGTTTTTTTATTTTGATTAAAGGGTAGTTACATGAGTGTATAAAACTGTCAAAATAGATCAAATGCTATATTTTAAATAAATGCAGTTTTTTTTTTTACTTAAATTACTTCCCAATAAAGTTAATTTAAAGAGAAAAGCAAGATTATATGTCTGCCTAAGAGACTATGGGAGAGCAGTCAAGTGGAGGCCTGGGCAAGGGATATACAGTGTCCCCAGGACACACAGTGCCGGGACCGTGAGGAAACTGTATTCAAGGGAGGAGAAGGCACTTGTAACCATGTAAATGGGGGAATTCTTAGGGTTAGTTGTACAGGTCCAAGACAAGACGTTAAACACAGAAAGGACCAGGCAATACCCTTCCCTGATACCACCCCCAGTTTTCACCCCTGACCTTTGACCTGGAGCTATTCTCTAAAATCATTGTATAGATCAGCAAATTAAAAATGAAACAAATATGTCCCATTAGTGCATCCATTTGATCTTTTAAGTGCCTACAGTTTGCACCATGCTGGTAGATAGATTTAGTCATTCCTGACTATAAATTATTGCCAAGGATCCCAGTTAGCAGCTACCTGCCTCCATAGCCAAGGCCCCTAGTGGTGCAAATCTTCATGCACAACAGTTTTACGGAGATCTGATTTGCTGACTTACACTCAAACCTTTATAGTTAACTTTATTAAATATTGGTTACCTAATTAAAGTGAACTGATACATTTAATTAAATGCCATTAATTCATACTTGCACCTTGAGGTTTTCTAAACTGAAAGATCTCCGACTATATAAGTAAAATAAACACATTGACCTTTCCCCTTTGGAATCTATGCCAGTGTCTGGCTTCACTTTTAGATCTTCCTGCATAGTTCACACTCACATAGTACTGAGTAAAATGTAGAATAACCCAATAATATCAACACTGATAATCCCTTAGGACACCATCAACTTTTCTTCTTTTCTTAAATCATTTTGGAATTTATCTTTAAGTTTTCTCTGCATTGTCCTTTCTAAAATTTGTAACTTTTTTCATGTCTATACTTTTGCAGTTAAGTACCTATTCAGCACAGAAAAGAAGCATTTTTATAAGTTTAATATATTTTGAGATTAAGATACATGCACATACACACAGAAACAACTTCACACATTAAATGGTGAATTTTTCTTCAAAAGGGAAAAGGTCAGGTAAGGAAATGGAAAAAATAATGTGTTTGCAAATATTTCCTTGTTACATTTTGTTTTATAATGAGAGTAGTTCTGAATGGCAAATAATTCTGCTAGGAAGGTAAATTGTCGCTGGTCCCACCAAATTGCATTTTAAATAGAAACTACAATTTATGTTCACTATCTGATTAGAAGTGACAATAGCTGGACTGTCTCATAATACTTGGTCATTAAAGGCCAACTATTATATGATATTCTGTCACATAAATACTCTGTCCCTCATAAATGATTTGACTATTTAGGGCTAGTCAAAGAGAAAGTCTATTTTCAACCAACTGCATTCCCAATGACATTCTTTCACTTTTTAATAATAAGTTATAAAAGTAATTCAGACATCATGCAAACTATTTTCTTGTTTACAACACATTTTGTGAAAAAAAAAGGAGTGGAGGCAAAATTAATTAATTTCAAATATGTAATCTGAAATGTATTAAGATAAAAAACAGTCTATATGGACTTTTTCTCTTAATGCAATTATCATTGCCATAGTTATAGCTCCTGTAGATCGACATAGTCTTGTTATTTTAATGTTATAATTTGGATCATAAATACAAGAGAATGTGAGTTTCACAAAGGTATATTGCTTTCTAATTTTTATGGAGATTTGACTGGGTTATGAGGTCTCTGAGCTCTTAGGAATTAGCTAAATTTATGTTAGGAGCTGAAAAAGACCTAAAGACTTAAGAAATCTCAGGTCATTTATTTGGGCACTCCTCAAAATTTAGCTAATTATATTCAATTTCATGAGGCTGAGTAAAATAAGGAGAAAAAAGTGGTGGAGAATACTAGATGAACCGAGCACTTCTGGATCTCCAGATGCTTCATATATATTACGTTTTTAATTGAACATTTGTGTTTGTGTTTAAAAGAATGTTTGTTGTGTTTATATGTTATGTTTTAAAAATATTAATTAAAAAAAATAAAATGAGGAAACAGGGCAATTAAATGTAATGTGGTAAACTGGGATGGGATCCTGGAACCAAAAAAGATAGTTAAAAACTAGGGAAATCTGAATAAAGTCTGAACTTTATCTGAAATCTGAATATCAATTGTAGCAATATTTTTCATTAGTTATGACAAATATAAAAAAAATAATTGAAACAAACACAAACCTTCCTTATAAGGCAGTTTTTGCTTTTGCTTTTTTTTTTTTAAAGCATCAATTTTCACTGACACTGTGGTGTCCCATATCCTCTGGTCCTTAAAACAACTTCATGGCCCATCAGCCTAACTCCCACTCCAGCATTTCTTTGCCTGAGAACTTTTTCCTGATACTGCTTTGCCACATGCTCAAGACACTAATAACAATCTCTTTGATGGTTTCATGTTTTGTAAACAAAATTTGGAA
This sequence comes from Myrmecophaga tridactyla, assembly GCA_004026745.1. Classification (NCBI taxonomy): domain Eukaryota; kingdom Metazoa; phylum Chordata; class Mammalia; order Pilosa; family Myrmecophagidae; genus Myrmecophaga; species Myrmecophaga tridactyla. The sequence continues at coordinate 12,583 of PVIY010038599.1, read as the reverse complement.
AGGCAAGTGTCTGTAAGAACTTCTGTCTTTGTTGGCACAAATCTTCCCTAAGGCAAGAAAGGACAGATTCTGCTTTTTTTTTTTTTAACATCTGTTTTCACCTCCCCCAACAAATAACTATCAACCGATGACTGAAGAAAGTTGGTATATAAATTCCTCAGTTCCCTCACACTCTTCAGGTGGGGGAAAAAAAACCAAAAACAGCCATGATTTTTATCCCCAGGAGGATTCCCAGCTGGACTAAACTCCAGCTGTGCACAGTGGTGAATGGGTGGCTGGCACAAGCTGTTATGACTGCCTTTTCTTTGTCTCCTTTTCCCACTCCCCTATCAGAGTCTTCCTTCAGAGTTTTTCTTCCTATCAGAATTCTCTCCGAAGTAAACTACTTTTATGTGAATCCTTACTTCTAAAGCTACCCAGACAAAAACACTATTATCACCTAACAATTTATTTTTTCACATACAGGCTGTGTACCAAGGCTCTGTAAGGGCAAATGTAAGTATAGAGTTTTGTTTTTATCTATATCCCTGCTCCACCCCCTTCCAGAACAGCAACATAAAGGAGGAGGAAGAGTGTAGGGGAACACTAAAAATAAGAATATCCGAATATTTTCTTCTCATTCTTAGCGCAAACACATTGCCACAAAGGACAATTTCTAGTAGGCGATTCGTCAGACAAAAATGTTCTCTGAAGTGCCTTCATTTAGTGTGACTGGAAAGAGTATTTTAATTCCTCAGTTGAGTTTTTTTTTTTTTAATATAATATATGAATTGACAGCCAGGAACCTAGACTATTAATCCCAGATTTAGATAATTCACTTTATCTGTTTTTCCTCCCATCTCTCTATGAAACGTCCACACATATTTTTTTTTTCTTTCTATGTTTTAGGCTTCAGGTCTTGACACAAAGTCTTCAATTACTGTTATATATAACGCTCTCAGGGTTACTGTATTCACACACAATTATCTTAGTTTTGGCCTAACACCTTTCTTTCACATCACCGTTAAATGTGAAGACGGTGTTGCGCACAGAGGCATTAAGGATTTTCCACGGGACAGTAAGTGCAAGTTTAACAGATTTATCGAGGGGAGAAAACAGGTGGCAGAGCAAAAGGGAGAAAGCAGGAGGGAGCCTGAAAAAGGGAAGAGAAACAGCTCCCGCTCTCTTTCTGAGGGCTGGATTTTTAAAGGAAGAACCCCTTGCGAATCGCACTGGGAGGGGAGGGTGCCTCCTAGGTAGTGTTCTGTCCCTTGGTTGGATGGGGCCTTGTTAACTTAAGATCTGATTGGTTGCTGGGGTTCTGTCACACTGCTCTCCTTTGACGGACGAGGTTTATCAAGCCGGTTGTCCTCCTCTGGGTGCAATGGGGGCATTTCTGGGGATGTCAAACATCTCTTAGCCAGAAATCTTGTGATCGTTTATCTTGCTGCTACATCTGGTTCTGCAAAAGAAGCTGAGGGGCTCCTGAGTCAGAAGTCCTTTTTTATCTGTAAAGTTCTTTTTCTGAGACCTGACACACAGGTCAGCCTATATTTGTTAATTATGATTAAGAGATTAGCAGATTGCTCCTGCTTTGTATGTGCAAACAGACACACATTTTACACAAATCAACACAAAAATATGTTAGTTTTTATAAACAGCCTAAGCAAATAATACTCCTTGTCATTTTCAAAAGACCATGGTACTGCATTTATACCTGTGGGGACATCTTACAAGTTCATTCTCTACTGGATTTTGGACCACATATTCAGTCGAAGGAGAGAATAAATGACAGAAGGTAAGAGCTGATGCTCTATGTTGAGACAAAATTAGTCTTCATTTTTGTTCCGCCTGGTGTTAGCTGTGCGTTTTAGGCAATTTATTTAAGGTATTTGTTCTTCAATTCTCACATAAGTATAACAAAGATATTAATTTTGGTGGAGCAAGAATTAAATTAACACTGTAGTAAAATATTTAGCACAATAGCCAGAAAAAGCATTGTCCAATAAGGGTGAGTTGTCAGTAATAATGATAATCAAAATGACAAAAATAAGCATTTTAGGTATTTATTGATGACCAGGTGCACTTGCTTTGTCTTTATAATGCCAAGACAGCAAGCAAGTAATTTTCCAAACTCTTCATCGAATGTTGCAATACACAATTAACCACAGGGGGAAAATATGTAATGTCTGGGTAGTTCAGTTCCCTGGCCTCATCTGTATGAAAATGTTGTAATTAATCCAGTCAAATTTCAATTAGCTTCTATAAAGATCCCAAATAAAGCATTTTCCCAAGTTTGAATGGCCTTGCATATGTTTCCTCATTTAAATATGGGTAGTAAACATTCAAAACAATGGAGTCCTTGCCACTCTTTTGATAAGAGACACAACAAGCCCTCCTAAAACAGCCTCCCTCCCCTGCTTCTGCAACAAGTATGAACTCTGGAAATTTTTTTTTTTTTGAGAAAGCATTAATTTGATGCTTTCTGGTCACAGTGAGCACGAGAAATGAAGACCCTTTTAATTATTTCTACCCTCAATGCCCAAACACAATAAAAATGTTGTGGCACAGGGAATTGAGCAACAGAAAACTGATTACTCAAAGACAACATCCACTTTTATTTGCTTATTCCCAAATCATCTGTATTGAGCAAAGAACTCAATAGCATAAAGCATTCAGTGGAACCTTTCATAAAAGATTCACATGTATGGGGGATTGTTGGCCTCATTAATAAATGACAACCAGACATACTTTTATGTTGTAGCTACCTTTCTGAGATTTTCCAGGCTCTCGGGATATGTGTATTGAATTCCTTATATAATAAGGAATTTTACTCATATATTAAGTACTCAATATATGATCTATTAAATTTATAGTAAATGGGGTTGATTGCTTAAACATTTGCTAGCATTTTATAAAAATAAGCCCCTTCTAATATTTTGCTTTTTAATGATAAGTAAATTCACAGCATCTCCTACTACCTTTATCCCTATAATGAGAGGAAATTACATATTAGTTTGTGCATATTCCATGAACAAGGACTAACAATGTAGAATAATGAGTTACAAGAGTGATGAATTGGTTAAATGATTATTTGTTTGATTTCATATTTAGGAGGATGTATTTTATTTAATTTATTTGAATTAGTTTTTCACCCTTAAAAATAAAATAAAAAGTCATCACTTGGCTTTGCGTTATGTTCTGCATATTAACTTATTTAATAATTCCTTTTCATTGTGAAATTTCTGAAACAGAAATTTCATATTTTTGGTTTGCTCACTCCTAAGTCCTCACCAGTTTTTTAATTTTCTTTCACTATTCCACTGGAATAAGGCCACCAATCACTACTTGATTTTTTTGTAAATCCTGTAGAAAAATTTCAGCCATTCTATTATTTGACCTCTGTTTAGCATTTATCCAATTAGCCATAGTCTTCTTGCAGTGTTCTCTTCCCATGCTTGTTGTGATATCTGATTTTTTTTTTGCCTTCTCCTTACCTTTATGTATGCTTTATTCATTCCTGTTCTTTTCTTCTACTGTTTAATTAAATCAATGTATCTCAAGCTCTATTAGGTACTGAACCACCTGTAATGTCCATTTTTAAAAAGGGGTAGTGGGACAGATTCCTGGGCCCCATCACCAAAATGGATTTGAAGAATGTCCCGGGAACCTGAGTCTGCAAAAAATATCCAAGATGAATGTTGCATGAGATCCATGGAGTATATTACTTTAATTGTTAGGATCACCTAGTATTCAATCAGTACTCCTGTTTCAACTGTACTTGTTGATATTATCTGCTTCCAGATAACCACTATATATATTTTGATGCATATCAGTTCTATTGTATCAAAATAAGATACCTCTTCTAAATTTCAGAATGAGATTTCTAACTCTTAATACATATCTTTACATGACTACCTGACATGTTCCTCAACTAAACATGTCCATAAGTAAGCACATCTCATTTTATTCTCTAGATTGATTTCTCCTTCTATTTGACTTTTTTCTTAATTGGCTGCATCATCACTCACCCAGAATTTGAACGAAGCAAGTCTCATGGGGGTAATTCTATCCATTTCACTCGCTTTCCAATCCAAACCTTCCGCTCACATTTACTCCACCTCACAAAGTACCTAGTCATTTATAAAGCCTTTACTCAGAGAAATAGAAAAATCAATACAGAATTCCAAAATGAAATGTATGTTCTCAACTCTAATTCAAATTTCTGAATTTTTTAATTGAAAGATCTATTCTGTGGGAAGGTTTTGCTACATTCATTCAGCTATCAGAACATTGCATTTTCTGTCTTCAAGCCAAGTGAATAATTTACTTAATAGAATAGGATACTTTTTTTAAAATTCTCAAAATGAAATATATTTCTCAATATTCTTTATGTGCAACAAGGTCAATGGAAGACTTAATTATATTCTTTCTTTGAGGGCAAAACAGAGAAGAAGGTATCTTTGGCATTATATTATTTTATTAGAGAGAAGTTATACTTTCCAACCAAATTTTTAAAAAGTAAATGTTTTTATTCAAGAAAATAATTATTTGTCAAAGAACTGATTTGTCTAACATATGCAATTGTGGAATTATTTTCATCAATTTGTGCAAATATAATTTTCTATGCTAATATTTTGACTTTGATAATGGAATTTTTCATGAAATTTAATGTTATAGAATATTTTGTCTCCTCTTCAGAGACTCTATTGCATGAGTGGTTGCATAAAAACCCAGTTAATATTTTCAATAGCTATTAGACAACAAAATAAATGAAATAATAATTCTTTTCCACATCTTAATACCTGAATTCTAATAGGGTCTAACAATTTAGTATATAATATATTTGAAATAATGACAGTATATAATTATTATTAATAATTTTCCCTTCATACTATCATAAAATTGTGTTCTATTCCTTTTTACGAAAGTATTAATAATTTCCTGATATTTAATGAAACAGTGGCTTGCAGTGAAGATTATTTAGGCAGAATTAGTTTTTTTCCAAAAGAATTCTTTATAAGAGAACATTTGGCTCTCTATTTGAAAATACAGACTTATGATCCAGAGCAATTAGTATTTCCTGTATCCCACTGTAAGTTTTATGCCTTGATCAAGTGTTTAATTTATGAAAATATTTCACAGTGTTTTTCAAAATTACCTTATATATTAGCCTAATACAAGGAAAAAAGTAAATCAGTAATGTGATCATTTCAGTGTAATAGAGTAGTCACCATGCCATCTGCTGCATATATCTGAAATGGAAATGAGACTGGCCTGGTGCCAACACTATGTCCACTCGCTTTCCAGAAATAATTGATTTATGGTTATATATATTTATTTTTTGCCAGTATTTGTTAATTGTATTAAGCTTTATTATTTAATCATCAGAAATGTTTCATTTAGTTTAACTTTGGGAAGAAATGAAAATCAATATATCTCTAACATCTAATACCACCTTAAAGACCTAAACTGTTAGAGTTGCATGTTTGCCTTGATAACAAAATTTTTTGGCCAGAGTCTTATTATCTACAAATTTTCAATTAAGTTATTTCAATAAGAATTTCCATCTTTTCTCCTCTTTTCTGTTTCCACATTGTTTTTCTGGTTATAAAACAACCTTCATTTTTGCTACTGATATATTCATGACCTAATATTAGCCTAAACCAGTATTTTTGCCTAATGGATAGAATTTTAAGTTTGCTTCAAAATTGTTTGTTTGCACAGCATTGATTTCTGGCTTTCTATGTTCTGTTCACCTCAAAGTGAAGCCTACAGCTGCATACTTTGGGTCTGATAAACTGTGAATGTTTGTGTATGTTTATACATATGTATGTGTGTACATGAGTACATATGTATATATGTGTATGTACATATTTAGTATTTTTAATTGGGTGAAAAGTGAAAAAAATAGCATGAGTATATTCTCACTTTATTACCAACACTGTCACAAAGTTATACTATCATAATTTAGTAACAACAATTGCCTTGTGATTATAATTGCAGTTTTACCAAATAAAACCCACTGGATCCTGGCATAATGTACCATAAATGAGTCACAGAAGGAAATGTTGGAGGATTTTTATTTTTATTTTTTTAACTGAGTTATCTGTTTAAAAACCTTAGTTTTCTTGTGATACACTTTTATCTCTTGAGCCGTCTTTTGTAAGTTGATTTTGACCTGCTCTGAATTACTAATATACATGCAGTTGGAGGTGCTTCTTATGGTACAAACACCCTCATTTTTAGCCAATAGGTAGTCTAAGGCTAGGACATCATCCCAAACTACCTGGACTAGGTCATCTATTTGTTGCTTTATCAGCGCTTATTAGCATACAGAGGGATGGGAATCAGGCTAAGAAACCAAGGACAGACCCGAACCTCAAGATGTTGGAATGTTTTCCCTGCTGTGTGATATTAAAGATACAATGTTTAGCTTGCCAGTAGGAGGCAGAACAGTGCAAAGCAGCTTTACAATCATGGGTGGCATGACTCACAATGACAAGGAAGCATCACACAAGGAAGAGAGGCCCAAGGTTATACAGTCAATCATTTCAGCCAGGTAGTATACTGATGGTTGTCCTTCCCATTTCTCAAGGCAGTGTCTGGAATCGTTTGCTGACTCGAGTGAAGGGGTGGCTCTGGTTCATCCAGGTGGCAGAAGCAGTGGTAGGTGTCCCTCATTGGTGGTCTTGGGCAGTGTTGTCTCCATCAGTGAACTCATGGATTGGGGTGATGTCTTCTGAGATGAGATGGTGATTGCTGGGGTCCAACCGAGGGGTAGGTTTCCCTCCCAAATAGTGATCCATAAAGAACAGGGAGTTTTGTCATGTGCTTTTAAATACCACTGGGCAGCCCTAGTCATGACATCTCTGCAGATTTCTGTAAGATGGTTGGACAGAGCTTCAAGACTTTCAGAGGGTCATCTGAGACACATCTGACCAAGGCTTTGGCTGTGTATTTCCCTGTGGCCCCCTGCATTTCTTTTCACATGGAGAAAATATTTTATCCATATTTCTATGCCAAGTGGGTGTCAGTTCTTTCTAGGGCCTCTTTACAATCCAAGTTCTTGCCTTGGAACTGTATGTCCAGCAAGCTAGAGCAGAGGAAAATTAGCCATGTAATTTTGATTTGATTACACTTCTGAGACCACTGGTGCTGTATGAGAATCTTTAAAAAGTTATACCTCAGTTGAGAATCATTCACGCATTGGTGCCAGTGGACCCATTTGATATGTAGGTTGAGAATCAACAGCCAGCAATCTCCTCTGTCCCATCCTGGGTACAATTTTAGGATTACCTAGGGATTGTTTGAGCATTCCTGGTGCTGCATTGTGAGACCTTATGAGCGGGTAAGTAAACCCATGATGTGTACAACCAGCAAAATACTAAAACCCAGAGCCAGGATGAACATTGGCACTGTGCCACTTGGCAGGGATCAGCATCTATTGATGCTACATGTTTCATGACAGTTAGACTTGGTGTTGTTTCTCCTTTCTGAGAGATAATGCTTTTTCTCAGTGCTTGCTCCATGTCTGGAACTTGCCAACCTGGGTTTCGGGCCTTGTATGGTAAGAGGTACTCATGCTAAGGTAAAAGGAGGTCAGTTTTTTTTTTTTTCTTTTAAATAAAACTGGCATCCACCAGACATAGCTTCTCATCACTTATGAAGGTGACCTGGGACTATTCCATTTGCTGATCTAGAAACAATAATCACCTCTTTCTGTCAGCTCCAACAGTAATGGAGAAGTGGTCCCATTTAATTCATATGGCAGTAAGAGAAGGGCTTATCTGCCTCCACATCTTACCCCATGGAACAGAGCTCTATCTGTGGGATGCTAATGCTTAGTTTTGGAGCATGCGGCATAGCCTATACTAAGTATTTTAACCAGTGATGGGCTTAGAGGCAATCCCTTTCTATTTGCCCACTCTACGAGGGCAGAGGAGCATTGAGCATGAGGTGCTGTGGGTCTAGACCACCAGTTGGTAGGGGATGCTTGGGGGTGGGGGCCTTAGGGGGTAGTCTCCAAGCAACCTGCTAGATATGCTATGTAGGAATGAATTTTAGGTAGTTTATTGGCAGTGTTACTGAACAGTGACTCTGTGTGGTGGGTTGAACATGTGTGGAAATGGATGAGGCTGTGAATTTTTCCAAAATGTGGAGCCACCCATAAGATGGGCTTTACTTATATGAGAAAATTTTGTTTCCATAGGACTGCCCTCCTCACTCTCAGGGCCAGGTCTTTGGCCCTGCCCAAGAATCAGTGAAGATTGAGAGATTAGGCAACTTGCAGCTCAGAACATTCTAGAGGGCTAAGAGGACCACTTCCAGCTCTGCCAGCTGTGCAGACCCTAAACAGCCATCTTGGATAGGCAGGGTGTTTGAGGCTGGATGATGTGCCATGGCCCTCCAGCAAGCTGTACTGTATACAATTATAGTTTTGCCATTGGTGAGATATACAACTCCTTTTCAAGTCAGAGAGTTGGTCCCAAGGGACTCCCCACTGGCTAGAGGAGGCAGAAGCATTAAGAAGAGCCATGCACATTGCGTGGGTCTTTTTTTTTTTTTTCTTAAGCTACTTAGAAGCTTCCTCTGCTGTCTTAATGAGTGCTGGAATAACATATTCAGGCCTCTTGCTTTTACCTAAATTTTCCTTAACCACTTTGGCACCAGGAGTTAAACCCTTGTTACCCAATGGAGTCCAGGAATGAAATGCCACAGCAGTGGGGATACTAACAACATAAGGATTCCAGACCCTTGCAAATGCTGCTTGCAGGGTACCATTGTTCTTCCTGTGGAGGAGATGCCCTCTAGCCAAGGCAGGTTTAGGACCCATATATGTGGTCCACAGACACAGTGATTGAATCTCCCATAGCAGTCTCACAGGTACATGTGTGGAGATTAATATATCTCTTTTATGCCCACATATGTTTAACACTAGCTGCTACCACCCAGTTTCTCTTGTAGAGGGGTAGGAGATGCATTTGTCCTGTCTTGAGAGTTCCTGCTATTGAGCCTCAGAAAGTCCTTCAAAAATAGTTGAAATTATTCAGTGCTGATATCACCCAACACTAGGAGTTTCCACTTGGAAGAGTGTTGAAAACCACTGAGGTTCCCTTCTTGCTGTATTGGGGGTTGGCATTCATGGATCCCAGGGAGGACTCAGATCTACAGGAGCACCAATTACAGGTGGGAAGCTTAGGCTACACCCAGCAGAGGCAACAGGCAAAAGTGCAAAACAGCGTGAACATATGCCAGCAAGCTATAGACCCCTCCCATTAGTGTTAAGTACCTGAGAAAGCCAGTTTTTGAGCCAAGAATAATCAAAAGACAATATACCTCAGTTCCCCATGGTCATGACCAACATACCCTGCTCACCATGCCCAATGTTTCAAATTAATTAAGTTGGATTTTAAATTTGGGTCTAGGTAGAGGTCAGGCACAACAGTGGTAAACTGAGACCACAAGGCATGAGAAAAGATAGTTTCTTACTCACAAATCACAGAGAGAGAGGGACATCATGAGGGGTTGATAGGAACCTCAGTCAGCTCAACCAACAGGTAGGGAGCATACAAGCAGAGCAAGATGGAACTATGAGTGTGTGCTTTCATTGTAGTCCAGGGGTGGAAGTTAGTAGATTTGTCATAGGAGTCAAGGATTGGGTAGATTTAAGCAAATGTGCAGGAAAGGGACTGAGGGTCCAAGGGTAGTATGAATGTTTACCTTATCAGTTGGGACCAGCTGTGTATTCTGGATGAGGTATGTGCATGGTGTGGGTGTTGACTGAGATGTATGTCTGAGGTCTGGGGAGTCTAGGCCCCAGGGATGGAAAAAAAACATTTGTTAACTAGTCCAATGGTCAGTAAGGAGGCCAGTGGCTTAGCCAAAGTAATGGTCGCCAGGGTGGAACACACAAACATTTGATAGTTATTACAGAGGACAAACATATGTACATATAGTTATTTTGCTTTTTTTAAAAAATGGATTTTTAATATTCTTTAACTGCTAAAGAAAAAAAATTGATTGTTGAATTCATGTATGGAAAAATAGTACAATGAATGAGGTGAGAAATGGTCACATATTGTCCTAGTGGTCATATGTTGTCCTAAGGCTTTTACCCTGTACATGGTATGATAATATTTCACTGTGCATGGCATGATGATATTTCAGAGCAAAATGTATCAATTAAAATTTATACATGTGGGGTGGGCCATGTCGCTCAGCAGGCAGAGTACTCACCTGCCATGCTGGAGACCCATGTTCAATTCATGGTTCCTGCCCGTGCAAAAACAAAACAAAACAAAACAAATAGAGAAAACTCTAAAAATTAAAACAGAGGGGTAATACATTGATAGCAAAGATAAAATGGAAAACTAAGAAACTGTCAAAACTAAATGGACAGCTATAAAAAGAAATACACAATTAGCTTTATTGAAGTCAGGAAAAATAAAATAAAATAAAAAACAAATTACAAAATACATTATGAATTAAATAACAGATTCAAACTAAATCATATTGATGATTACATTAAATATAAATGAGCTAAAGATTCCAATTAAAAGACAAAGTTTGTCAGATAGCAAGACTAAAAAAAAAGCAAGACCTAACTATATGTTATTAAGAAGAAGGTATTTTAAATATAAAGATACAAATATGTTGAAATTAAAAAAAAAACAGGGCAGTGCAATGGTGGCTCAATGGCAGAGTTCTCATCTGCTATGCTGGAAACCTGGATTCAATGGCATATATGTTCTTTTGTTTCTGCTTATTTTGCATAACACATTGTCTCCAAGGTTTATTCAGTTTATTGCATGCCTCTCAATATCCTTCCTCTGTAACTGTGTCATATTCCATCATATGAATGTATCACAGTTTGCCATTCTGCTTCTCAGTCATCGTACCCTTCAGCTCCCTCCATCTATTGGGCATCATGGATAGTGTCCAAAATAAACAAACTATGTCTTACAGTATCCTCAGCACTTTCAATTTTAGAAAATTCCTATTGTATAATACAGCACTCTCAATTTTAAACAATTTTCACTAGTCCATAGAAACAAAGAACCAACAAACACAGCCCCACCAAATATCAACTCAAAACTACCCTTATCACTTGTCCCTTCCCCACACCCATTAGTTGTACCTGGTAGAGCTATGGTACTATTGATGTCTTCCTGTTAGCCATTGGTTATAGCATGAAATTTCAGTTTTCCCCCATACCCTTCTGTTATTGATCTTGTGCAATATCAAACTATGGAATAGTTCATGTGAGGACTTATTTATAATTGTAGATTTAATCAGTGGGATTTAATCAGTGGCACTGTACATCCCCTTTCAATGATATTCACCTTCAATATGGCAATATTGCTTGTAACCCCACTAATTAGTTACCATCACCTGTATCTGTTCCCTTGAATTTAAGTTTAACCTCATTGGGTAGCCTTTCCCTCATCTCTAGCTTCTGTGTACCTCTAGATCTGCTATATTCTACAGTGACTCTGAGATTACCTTTACCAGAGTCATAATAGTGAAGCCATACAGTATTGGTACTTTTGTGTCTGACTTATTTCACTCAGCATTACATCCTTACGGTTCATCCATGTTGTCATATGCTTCAAGATCTCATTTCATCTTACTGTATAAGATGTATAATATCCCATCATATGTATATACGGCATTTTGTTTATCCACTTGTCTTTTGATGTGCACTTGGATTGTTTCCATCTTTTGGCAATTGTGGATCATACCACTATGAACATTGGTGTGCAGATGTCTGTTCGTGTCACTGCTTTCATCTTTCCTGGGTATTTACCAAATTGTGGTATTGCCAGATCATAGGGTAACTCAATATTTAGTTTTCTGAGGAATTGACAGACTGTTTTCCATAGCAGCTACACCGTATACATTCCCACCAACAGTGAATGAGTGTTCCAATTTCTCCACAAACTCTCCAACATTAATAGTTTTCTCTTTGCTTAAGAGCAGCTATTCTTATAGTGTTAGTTTGAGATGGTATCAAATTGTTGTCTTGATTTGTGTTTCCCTGATAACAAATGAAAATGAGCATCTCTTCATGTGGTTTTTAGCCATTTGTATTTGCTCTTTGGAAAAGTTTTTTTCATATCCTCTGCCTATTTTATAATCAGGTTGTTTGTTCTTTGGTTGTTGAGCTGTATAATTTCTTTATGTACACAGGATTCCAAGCCTTTATCCAATAGGTGTTTTCCAAATTTTCTCCCTTTGAGTTGGCTCCCTCATCACGTTTTGACAAAGGCATTTGAGGCACAGAAGCTCTTGATATGAAAGAGTTCCCATTTATGTATTTTTTCTTTCATTTCTTGTGCTTTAGGTATAAAGTTTAAGAAGCTACCTCTTATTACTAAGTCTTAGATGTTTCCCTCCATTTTCTTCCAGAATTTTTATGGTACTGGCTCTTACATTTAGGTCTCTAATCTCTTTTGTATTAATTTTTGTATAAGGCATAAGGTAGGGGTCATCTTTCATTATTTTGGCTATTGATATCCAATTCTCCCATGCCCATTTATTGAAAAGATGATTTTGTCCCAGTTCAGGGGATTTGGGGGCCTTATTAAAGATCAGTTGTCCA
>PVIY010038598.1:0-23777 GCA_004026745.1 Myrmecophaga tridactyla | reverse complement strand
TGAATGTGAGATGATAGAGGGAGGAGGGCTGGGGGCATAAATGAAATCATAAAGAAAGATAGATGATAAATATTGAGATGGTATAATCTAGGAATGCCTAGAGTGTATAATGATAGTGGCTAAATGTACAAATTTTAAAGGTGTTTTTGCCTGAGGAAGAACAAAGGAATGTCATTAGTGCAGGGTGCTGAAAATAGATGGTAATTAATATTTGAAAATTTCAACTTATGTGTGAGACTAAAGCAAAAAATGTTTATTTGGTACAAAATTTATATTTTGACTAGTGCATTTCCTAATGTAACTTATGTAGATAGCTTGATTGAATACCATAAGTACTTGGAACCTCAGTTAGGACATGAGATTTTGTTGGTTTGTCCAGAGTGATGCCCCAATAAATCCCAGAGTGATTTGATCAATGAGTGGGAAAGTATTTGCAAAGTCCCCTTTGGGTAATGGTGAGAACGGGGAGAAAATCAACTCCCCCAAGTTGAATTCTTGATATTCTCACAAGCAGTGTGGACAACCAAAGCTATAGGCTGAGCCCCCAGTCTTGGGGTTTGTTCATATGAAACTTAACCCCACAAAGGATAGGTCAAGCCTACTTAAAATTAGGCCTAAGAGTCACCCCCAAGAGAGCCTCTTTTGTTGCTCAGATGTGGCCTCTCTCTCTCCAGCAAACACAATAAGCAAACTCATGACCCTCCCCCGTCTACATGGGACATGACTCCCAGGGATGCAGACCTTTCTGGCAACATGGGACAGAAATCCTAGAATGAGCTGAGACTCAGCATCAAGGGATTGAGAAAAACCCTAGAATGAGCTGAGACTCAGCATCAAGGAATTGAGAAAACCTTCTCGACCAAAAGGAGGAAGAGTGAAGTGAGACAAAGTGTCAATGGCTGAGAGATTCCAAACAAAGTCAAGAGGTTATTCTGGAGGTTATTCTTATGCATTAAGTAGATAGCACCTTGTTATTCAAGATGTAGTGGAGAGGCTCGAGGGAACTGCCTGAAAATGCAGAGCTGTGTTCCAGTAGCCATGTTTCTTGATGATGATTGAATGATACAGCTTTCAGAATGTGACTGTGTGATTGTGAAAACCTTGTGTCTGATGCTCCTTTTGTCTACTTTGTCAACAGATGAGTAGAACATATGGAATAAAAATAAATAATAGAGGGAACAAATGTTAAAATAAATTTAGTTTGAAATGCTAGTGATCAATGAAAGGGAGGGGTAGGGGTATGGTGTGTATAAATTTTTTTTCTATTTTTGTTTAATTTCTTTTTCTGAATAGATGCAAATGTTCCAAGAAATGATTATGGTGATGAATATGCAACTATGTGATGATATTGTGAATTACTGATTATATATGTAGAACGGAATGATCAAAATGGGAATGTTTGCATTTTCTTTGCATTTTTTGGTATTTAAAAAATAAAAATAAATAATAGGGGAACAAGTTAAAATAAATTTAGTAGATCAAAATGCTAGTGAGCAATGAAAGGGAGGGGTAAGGGGCATGATATGCATGAATTTTTTTCTGGTATCTTTTTATTTCTTTTTCTGAATTGATGCAAATGTTCTAAGAAATGATCATGATGATGAATATGCAACTATGTGATGATATTGTGAATTACTGATTATATATGTAGAATGGAATGATCATATGTTAAGAATGTTTGTGTTTGTTTGTTGTTATATTTTAAAAAATAATTTTTAAAATTCCCCTGTGAAGTCACCTGGCCCTGGGCTTTTCTTTATAGGAAGCTTTTTGATGACTGATTGAATCTCTGTACTTGTGATTGGTTTGTTGAGATCTTCAATTTCTTCCTGAGTCAGTGTAGCTTATTTGTGTGGCTCCAGGAATTTGTCCATTTCATCTGAGTTGTCTAGTTTGTTAGTGTATAGTATCCTCTTATGATTTATTTTATTTATTCAGGGTCTGGGGTAATGCACCCCTTCTCATTTCTGATTTTCTTTATTAGCATCTCTCTCTTTTTTTTCTTTGTCCTCTTGCTAGTGGCCTATCAATTTTACTGATTTTCTCAAAGAAACAACTTCTGTTTTTTTTTAATTCTTTCTATAGTTCTTTTGTTCTCCCATTCATTTATCTTTACTTTAATCTTTGTTGTTTCTCTTCTTCTATTTGCTTTGGGGTTAGCTTGCTGTTCTTCCTCAAATTCTTCCAGGTGTGCTGTTAAGTCCTCGATTTTTGCTCTTTCTTGTTTTTTAATATAGGCATTTAGGGCAATGCATTTTCCTCTCAGCATAGCCTTTGCCACATCCCATAAGTTCTGATAAGTTGTATTCTCATTTTCATTCATCTCCAGATAGCTGCTGATTTCTCTAGCAATTTCTTCTTTGACCCATGCTTTGTTTAAGAATGTGTTATTTAATCTCCATATATTTGGGAATATTCTCGTTCTGTTGTGGTTATCGGGATCCAGCTTCATCCCATTGTGATCAGAAGAAGTGCTTTGAAAAATTTGAATGTTTTTAAATTTATAAAGACCTGTTTTGTGCCCCAGCATATGATCTATCCTGGAGAATGTTCCATGAGCTCTAGAGGAGAATGTCTGTCCTTGTATATCCTTGTACTTTGTGGTGCAATGACCTATGTATGTCTGTTAGGTCTAATTCATTTATCAAGCTGTTTAACTTCTCTATTTCCTTGTTGATCTTCTGTCTGGTTGTTCTATCTATAGAGGAGAGTGGTGTATTAAAGTCTCCTACTGTTATTGTTGAAAACATCTATCACTCCCTTCAGTTTTGCCAATGTCTGTCTAATGTACTTTGGATCTCCTTTATTGGGAGCATAAACATTTATGATTGCTATATCTTCTTGGTGAATTGACCCTTTAATTAGCATACAGTATCTTTGTCTCTTATAATGTCTTTACATTTAAAGTCTCTTTTGTCCGATATTAGTATAGCTACTCCTGCTTTCCTTTGGTTACAACTTGCATGAAACTCTTTATCTATCCTTTTACTTTCAATCGATTTGTATCCTTGTGTCTAAGATGAGTCTCTTGTAAGCAGTATATAGCTGGATTATGTTTCTTAAACCATTCTGCCAATCTTTACCTTTTAACTGGTAACTGTAGTCCATTGACATTGAAAGTTGCATTTCTTGAATCCAATATCTTATCTTTTTTTATTTTATTTGTCAGATATATATATTCTTTTCCCTCTTTCTCTTTGTATTATTTAAATTACCCTTAGTGGTACTCTTCAATTCTGTGCCCTCCTGTACACCTCCCTCTCTCGTCTTTTTTTTTTTCAGCTGGCAGATCTCCTTTTAGTGTTTCTTGTAGGGGTGGTCTCTTGTTGACAGATTCTTTCAGGACTTTTTTGCCTATGAAAACTTTCATCTCTCCCTCAGTTTTGAAGGACAGTTTGGATGGGTACAGAATTTTTGGCTAGAAGTCTTTCTCTTGCAGGATCTTGGATATATCATACTACTGCCTTCTTGCCTCCAGATTGCTAGTTGAGTAGTCTGAACTCGGTCTTATTTGGTTTCCCTTGTATGTAGTAGATTGTTTTTCTCTTGCCACTTTCAGGATTTTCTGCTTCACTTCAACATTTGACAGACTGATTAGTATGTGCCTTGGGGAAGGCCTATTTGAGTTTATTCTGTTTGGAGTTCTTTGTGCTTCTTTGACTTGTATATTTGTGTCCTTTATGAGGGTTAGGAAGTTTTCCTCCATTATATCCTCAACTACTCTTCCTAGCCCTTTATTCCTCTCTTCTCCCTCTGGGACACCAGTGATTTTTATATTTGAATGCTTTGTTTTGTTTATCACTTCTCTGAGTTCCCACTGAATTTTTTCCATCTTTTTTGCCATTTGCTGTTTTGAGTCTTTGAAGTCAATTATCCTTTCTGAAGTCCTTTATACATAAAGTCCTTTATATCACTTATTCTTTCTTCCATTTCTTCAAATCTGGGGTTGTGCGCCTGTAGTATGTTTTTTCTTTGTTCAACAGAGTCTTTAATCTCTGTGATATCTGCTATTTTTCTATTCTTCCGAATTCCTCTTTATGCTCTTCTACCATCTTCTTGATCTCATTTGTATCATTTGCTATCCCATTTTTATTCTATCAAGTAGAGTTGTATGAACATCTTTGATTAGTTGTTCCAACATCTAAACGTCTCTTCTGGTGTTTTAATTTGATCATTAGACAGGGCTATATCTGTCTGCGCTGTGATATGCTTAGTGATCTTCTGCTGTCTTCATGGCATGTAAATATCTTGATTGATTTACTTTGGGAGTTGATTTCTTTCAGTAGTCTAAGGCCTTTTGTTTGTGGGATGGTTATAGAACAGGGAGAAGGGTATGGAGTGGGGCACTCAGTGCAGTGATATGTTACAGAGTAGGTATAGGCACAGATTAGGGATGTTACACTGATTCTTGTTAACATGAGTGCCCAGTGGCTAGGGAGGACGTAGCTGTGTGGTCCACCAGTCAGGGATGTAACCATTAGTGTGCATGCATGGAGCTGTGGCAACAGGTCACCATTATGCCTTCATGAATTGTGGGTAGATGTGACCCAGCTGCACAGGTCAACACTTTCTCAGAGCTGGGAAGTGTGGCTGAGGTCCATGCACTTGCACAGTTCTAGGACTGCTGTAAAGTGCAGTTGCCAGAGCTGAATAACATGACTGGGGGCCCATGCACATGTGTTGGCTTGGGAGTGCAATAAAATGGATGTGCAGAGCTCACAGGGGCAGAGTGATGCTGTGTGACAATATGGGCAGGGGAACTGGGGTAGCCTAGGTATGGAGGTCAGTGCCCACAGCCGTTATGCACTGTCAACATCATGCAGAGAACAGGGAGGGGGAGGCAGTGCTCAGGAGGGGTGCTGGAGACATGGGTTGGCTGCACTTGGGGTTGGGGTTGTGCAGGTATGTGAACTGGATCTGGTGGGGTGGGGACCCCTGGAGTGCAGGGAATGAGAGTGGGTGATGTGATTAAGGTGTGTGGGGTATGGGATGAGTCTCCAGTCCTGGGGCTGCACTGGTGAGGGTAGCACACCCAAGGAACAAGGCCTGGCTTACTTCCCAGTCCTGGGCTCCCATCTGTGCACTCTAGTGGGCTCCATGGCTCCACGGTCTCTGCACCTCCATGCCAGGCTCCAGCCTTCTGCCTCCCCTCAGTTGATTTTTGACAAGAGTCCCAAGATTATTCAATAGGGGGAAATAGCAGTCTCTTCCAAACATGATGCTAGGTTAATTGCATTTCTGTCCATTCTGTTAGCTCTGTCAGTTCTGGTGGTCAGATCTCTGTGGAAACAATTAAAAAGATTCCACCCAGCAGTATTGAATGAGGATTAAAGGACACAGCTTTTCTGGGGTACATAATGGCTTCAAACCAGCACACTGGGAAAAGGATGGTGGGCCAGTTTGAAAGGATTTATGTACCCTAGAAAAGCAATGTTTTAATCCTAATTCAGTTTTATAGGAACAACCATTTCTCTTAATCCCTATTCAGTAATATTGGTTGGAAATGTGATTAGGTTATCTCCACGGAGATGTGACTCATCCAATTGTGGGTATGGACTTTTGAATAGAGGGAATGTGACTCTACCCATTTCAGGTTGGTCTTGGTTACTTTACTGGAATCCATTAAAAGAGGAAATATTTTGGTAATGGCTTGAAATACCAAGAGAGACAGAGCCCATGCAGAGACCTTTGGAGTTGAAGAAGGAAAATGCCCCCAGGGAAGCTTCATGAAGCAAGAATCTGGGAGAGAAAGCTAGCAGATACTGCCATGTTCACCATGTGCCTTTCCAGTTGAGAGAGAAACCCTGAACATCATTGGCCTTCTTGGACCAAGGTATGTTTCCCTGATGCCCTGGATTGGATATTTCTATAGACTTGCTTTAATTTGGGCATTTTCATGGGCTTAGAACTATAAACTAGCAACTTGATAAATTCCCCTTTTTAAAAGCCATCCTGTTTCTGGTATATTGTATTCTGGCAGCTAGCAAATTAGAACAGATGATATGGCATATATTTTCAGACAAACAAAGGGAGAGATGTTTATTTGATGCAAAATTTATATTTTGTGTAGCACATTATCTAATTTAACTTGTATGGCCAGTTTATTTGAACACTATAAGTACATGGAATCTTGAATAGAACATGAAATCTTGTTGGTTATCCAGGTTAGTGTGATGCCCTGATATATCTCAGAGAAATTTGGGTAGTGAATAAAAAAGTATTTGCAAATTCTCCCTGGGGGATGGGAAAGAAAGGAGGAAATATTCAACTTCCCCATTTGGAGAATTCCTGATAGTCTCACAATTAGTGGGGGCCATAAAATCAATAGGCTGAGCCCTTGATCTTGGGGTTTGCCCCTATGAACCATATCCCTGCAGAGGATAAATTAAGCCTACTAAGAGGTGGCCCCTCTCTCTAAGCCAACTTGGCTGGTGTGCTCCTCCCTGTGTGGGACATGGCTCCCAGGGTTGTAAATCTCCCTGGTAACATGGGACAGAATTCCCAGGATGTGTCAGAACCCTGCATCATCGGATTTAGAAAGCCTTCTTGACCAAAAGGAGGAAGAGAGAAATGAGACAAAATAAGTTTCAGTGTCTGAGAGATTTCAGAGTTGAAGGGTTATCCCGGAGGTTATTCTTATGCATTATAAAGATATCCCTTTTTAGTTTATGATGTATTGGAGTGGGTGGAGGGAAGCACCTGAAACTGTTGAGCTATGTTCCAGTATCCTTGATTCCTGAAGATGACTGTGTAACGATATAGCTTTTAAAATGTGACTGTGATTGTGAAAACCGTGTATTTGATGCTCCTTTTATCCAGAGTATGGACAGATAAGTTAAAAAAATATATGGACAATAAATAAATAATAGGGGAATAAGGGTTAAAATAAATTGGGTAGATCAAAATACTAGTGGCCAATGAGAGGGAGAATTAAGAGTATTTTGTGTATGAATTTTTTCTTTTTTTTTATTTCTTTTTCTGGAGTTATGTAAATGTTCTAAAAATGATCGTGGTGAGGAATACACAACTACGTGATGATATTGTGAGCCACTGATTGTATACCATGCATGGACTGTATGTGTGTATCAATAAAAATATTTTTTAAAAATTGAATGTGTTGTTAAAACTTTCTAAAACAGAATACTCAAGGTCCAGACAATTTCACAGGCAATTTCCCCTAAAAATTTAAACAATAACGCAATTTCTGCACAATCTTCTCCATAAAACAGAAGAGGAAGCTCTGCCCAAGTCCTTGTATGGGGCCAGTATTACCCTAAAACCAAAGCTAGATAAATGTAGAATAATAAAAGAAAATTATAGACCAATATTTCTCGTAAACATAAAAATGAAGGATAATAAACAGAATAATACGTCATGATCAAGTGAGATGTATCCCAGAAATTAAAGGTTGGTCCAAAATTCAAAAAGCAATCAATGCAACAGACTAAAGAAACCCAAGCATAGCACTATATCAGTTGCATCAAATAAAAGTATTTGACATATTTCAATGTCTATTCATGAAAAAAAATTTTTAAAATAACCTTGGCAAATTTTGAACAGAAAAGAACTTCATTAACCTGATTAATAGCATCCACAGAAAACCTACAGCTAACACCAGCCTTAATCAATGAACACTGAAGGCCTTCCCCAAAGATTGGGAACATTTAATGATGTCTACTTTACCATCACTCTTCTACATTATTCAAGAAATCCAAGCGACTGTAATAAGGCAAGGAAAAGAAATAAAAAGCATACATATAGGAAAGGAAGAAATAAATTATCCTTATCTGCAGATGACATGATTGTGTAAATAAGTTAAGTAAGATTTCAAAATACAGAGTCAACATAAAACAACCATATGTGTAAATACCAGCAATGAACAATTGGAAACAAAAAAAAACCTTTTTAAAGTATCATTTACAGTGGCTCAAAACAAGAAATGTCTACATATAAATCTAAGAAAACATGCATGATCTGGATGCTGAAATCAACTACAAATGCTTGTGAAAGAAACCAAAAACTGAATTAAATGGAGAACATACTGCGTTCATGGATTGAGAGAGAAAATAATTAAGATGTCAATTTCGCACTAAATTGTTCTACAAATATAATTTATTCCTACCAAAATCCCAGCAGGTTTTTTTGTGTGTGTGAGTATAGAAACTGATTCTAAAATGTATTTGAAAAGGCAAAGGAACTAGAAGAGTCAAACCAAATTTGAAAAGCTAGGACAAGGTTGGAGTTTTCACGTTATGCAATTTTATGACTTAGTGTAAAGCTAATGTAATCAAGAGAGTGAGATGTTGATTAAAAGGATAGACCCATAAATTAATGCACAGAATAGACAGTTCTAAAATAAACACACACAAATGTGGTCAATTGATTTTTTGCAAAGGTGCAAAGGCAATTCAATCAAGAAAGGATGGTTCTTCCAACATATGACATTGGAAAAACTGGACATCCATATTCAAAAAGGTGAACCTCAATGTATACCTCACACCTTATATAAAAATTAAAATGAATTGTATTATCTAAATGCAAAACATAAAACTATAAACTAGTTGAAGAAAACATATGAGAATTTTGTGTGTGATTTTAGGGTTAGGTCAAGAGTTTTTAGATAAAACATCTGTTAAAAATATTTCATAAATTAGACTTAAAACTAAAAACTTTTGCTTTGCAAAAGATACAGATAATGGAATGGAAAGATAAGCTACATACTCAGGGAAAATACTTATAAAACATATTTCTCACAAAGGACTTGTATTCAGCATATATAAAGATTTTCAAAATTCAACAATGAAAAAACAACCCCATTAAAAACTGGGCAAAATATTTGAACATGTACTTCTCCAAAGAAGATATAATGGATGCAAAGAAGCACATAAAAAGATGCTCAATATGATTACCATTACGGAACTACAAATTAAAAACACAATGTGATACCATTGCACACCTATTAAAATGGCTAAAATTTTTAAAAAATTAAATAAACAACTTGACAATACCAAGTGCTGATGAGGATGTAGAGCAACTAAAACTTATACATTGCTGGTGGAAATGTGAAATGGTATAGCCCCTCTAGAAAACAATGTGGCAGTTTATTATAAACATGCCATTATAGAAAACCCACTCCTAGTTATTTACTCTAGAGAAATATAAATCTATGTTCGAGCAAAAATCTGGACATAAATGTTTGTGGATATTCTATTTATAGTTGCCAAAAACTGAAACACAACCAAATGCCTTGTAATGGGTGAATGGATAAACAGATTGGCACATCCATCTAGTGCAATGCTGCTTAACAGTAAAAATGGAATGAATTATTGATACACACAATAACTTGGATGAATGTCAAAGGCAGGATGCTACATAAAAGAAGTCACCCTCAAAATACGTACAGTGTGATACCAATTATATTACATTCTGGAAAAGGCAAAACTATAGAGACAGAACTGGTCCACAGTTGGTAGAGTTTAGGGATGAAGGGAAAGTTTGATTATGAAGGGGCAGGACAAGGGAATTTTTAGAGTACTGGAACTGTTCTGTATTCTCATTGTGTAGGCTTTTATACAAATCTGTGATGGGTTAAAATTCACAAAACTGTACGTGAGGGTGGACCACAGTGGATCAGCAGGCAGAGTTCTTGCCTACCATGCTGGAGACACAGATTCTATTCCCGGTGCCTGCCCATACAAAACAAACAAACAAAAACTGTACATAACTCAATCATATTCAATTTTACTGTGAATAAATGAAAATATTTTTTAAAAATAGCTCATAAGTTAATTCAATAAATTCTATTAAAAATCTAACATTTATTATTGTGTTTTCTGAGCATTCTCACATTACCTTGTTTGAAACTTGTAACTGATTTGTATAGAGGCAGAGCAGTAAAAAAAATTTAGGCTAAACCATTATTAGTGTGAGTGCAAAATGTCTCCCCAGTGCCTACATTGGTGCCTGATAAGTAATGGTGGTCATCCTTTATTTGTTGAACAAATTATTGGAACAAAAACAGCAGAGGTAAACTGGCTGCCTACTGCTGAATATCACATTTTCTGTAGCCTACGCAATTTTTGCAATTTAAACTAAATGGCAACATTTAAAAATGAGATTTCACATATTTGGATCTTGGGCTTCTAAAGGCTAGCACTTTTGGAATTCTCACTGTCTGCTAAGTAGTTTCTAAGCCCTGCATTTATATTGTTTTGTAATTCTCACAACAACCTTATGCTGTGTGTGCCATTATCTCCATGTTATGAATCAGGAACAAAGGTACAAGAGGTAAAGTGTCTCCTAAGGCCATAAAGCTAATAAATAGTACTGCCAGGATTTAAACACAAACAGTCTAATTCCAGAGCCCTTGTTCATAACTGTTTTACTACACCACCTCTTTGCTGTATGGTGGCTTGGGAACAATAGGTCAGAGCTAGTAGCTTTTTCCAGCTCCCTGCTTGCTTTTTTCTCTTCCTTAGGTACCTGTGTAGCCCAGGTGGGTAGTGCTGGTTTGAAACTCTCATGTACCCAAGAAAAGCCTTGTTCTTTAATCCTCAGTCAATATCACTGGTGGGGGATCCTTTTTATTGTTTCCATGGAGATGTGGTCCATCCAACTGTGGGTGGTAACTTTTAATTAGATGGTTTCCATGGAGGTGTGTCACCACCCATTCAAGGTGGGGTTGCTTACTGGAGCCCTTTAAGAGGGAACCATTTTGGAAAAAGCATTAGAAACTGACAGAGCCCACACAACCATAGATGTTTGGAGATGCAGAAAGAAAAAGCCCCTTGGGAAGCCTTATGAAAAGAGGAGAGAAAACTAACAAACATTGCCATGTGTCTTCCCATCTGAAAAAGGTGTCCAGAAACCAGAGACCTCAGCAGATGCCAGCCACATGCCTTCCCAGCCAAGAGGTATTTCAGATGGTATCAGCCTTTCTTGAGTGAAGGTAACTTCTTGCTGGTGCCTTAATTTGGACATTTTCATGGCCTTAGAACTGTAAACTTGCAACCTAATAAATTTTCTTTTTAAAAGTAATTCTGTTTCTGGCACATTGCTTTCCAGTAGCATTCACAAACTAAAACAGATTTTGGTACAGGAGTGGGGTGCTGTGGTTTGCAAATCACCCCAAACATACTGGAATGGCTTTTTAAATGGATAAGGGGAAGATTCTGGAAGAGTTGTGAGGAGCTTGATTGAGAAGGCCTGTAATGCTTTGAAGAGACTGTTGGTAGAAATGTGGACTCTAAAAACACTTCTGATACAGGTTTAGACAGAAATCATGTATGCATTATTGCAAACTGGAAAGAAGGTGATTCTTGTTTTAAAATGGAAGAAAATTTAGCAAAATTGACTATGGTTTTGGATGGAAGGCAGATTTTAAAGGCCATGAACTTGGATATTTAGGAGAAGAGATTTCCAAATTGAATGTGGAAAGTATGGCCTAGTTTCTCCTTATAGCTTATAGTGAAATGTGATAGGAAAGACTTAAGCTGAGAGCTGAACTCTTGGGTACAAAGAAATCAGAAATTGATGGTCTGGAAAGTTCTGGGCTTCCAGAGAGGGAGATCCCAAAAATAGGGCTCCACATAAGTATTTAACCAAAAATGAATCCAGTTAGCCATTTCAGAGAAAGCCAGGAATAGAGATGGAGTTATCCAGGAAGCATTTGTGGAAAACTGTCTGATGGTTATGACCCCTTCATACTACATAGAAATCCAATAAGAGTGTTGTGGGATCTATATAAATAGAAGCACTGCCAGTCTGGACTAAATGGGACAGGAAAGGGACAAATTGAAGGAAAAATAACTTCAAAGGCAGGACCATGGAAGCTAAGGTCTGAAGGCAAGAAACCTTGGGCTGAAGAGTAGACCCAACCAAGTATTTGGAGAGGGTGAGTTTGCCTGGAAAATAGAGGTGGGTCTACCTCAAGCCTTGGAGAGAGTGGAGCACTTTCCTTGGATTCAAAAGGAGAGCCTTGCTACCATCACATTGTTCTTAGGATATTGAGCATGTTCCCCAGAGATGGCAGAGACCCCAGGTGCTGTCCTGATGTTTGGAGAGAGGATCTGAGAGAAAGGGGATCTCCCCCATGTCCCCCAAGGTTGCATTTGGAGAGAACAAGACTTCTGCATAAACCCTTGGAATGGGTGGGACTCACATTTTCTAAAACCCTTGGAAAGGGTGGGATTAATGCCTTCTAAAGTTCCGTTTGAGATCTAATGGAGTTTGCCTTGTAGGTTTTCAGAATTGTTTGAGTCCAGTGACCCCTGTGTTCCTTTCCATTTCTCCCTATGGAAATGGGTATATGTATCCTTTGACTGCCCCTCCTTTGTGTATTGGCAGCGGACACTTGTTCTGAGATTTAAAAGTCCACTGCCAGAGGAGAATTTTGCCTTAGGACTGACCATGCCTGTAGCTGACTTTGATGATATTTTGTACTCCTTCTTACCTTGTATTGCATTTGTATTGTTACTAAAATGGTTTAAGGATTTGTGATATTGTGATGGAATCAGTGTATTTTGCCTTTGGAAAGAACATGTCTTTTGGGGGTCCAGAGGGTGGAATGTGCCAGTTTGAAACTGTTGGGTACCCCCAAAATGCCATTTTCTTTAATCCTCATTCAGTATTGCTCAATGGGATCTTTTTTATTGCATCCATAGAGATGTGACCCACCCAATTGTGGTTGGTAACTTTTGATTAGGTGGTTTCCATGGAGATGTGTCTCCATCCACTCAAGGTTGGGTCACTTACTGCAGCCCTTTAAGAGAGAGCTATTTTGGAAAAAAGTTTTAGTGCTTACACGTCTTACACTACCAGAGATCTTTGAAGATGAAAGTAAACACCCCCGGGGAAGCCATTGAAAAAGCTAGGAGAGAAAGCTAGCAGACATTGCATGAGCCCTCCCAGATGAGAGAGAAACCCTGAACTTCATCAGCCCTTTCTTTGGAATTAAGTTATCTTTCTCTGTATGACTTAATTTGGACATTTTTATAACTTTTGAACTGTAAACTTTCAACTTAATAAATTCCCTTTTTAAAAACCATTCCATTTTTGGTGTATTTCATTCCTGCAGCTTTAATAAACTAAAATATGGGTATATTAAGTTACAATTCCCAAGTTTAGTAACTTACCCAAATTTCCAGCCCAATCAGTGATAGAGCAAAGTTTAGAAAGCAAGTCTTCAGATTTATGGACAACCATAGCATAAATTTAGGAACAACTGTATGTATTTACATGCACATGTAAATATTCACACACACACACACCTTTTGGAATCCTCCCTGTGCAAATCTCTAAACCCAATATGATAATTCCCAAGTTTGAGATTTTGCTTTCTGTATTCTCAAACTCTCCTTCTAGGACCTCATCCACTCAAGAGGTCCTGATTTTTTTTCTGTGCAAAATGATTATCTTGGGGGTGTGGCCAAGATGGTGGTTTAACAATGTGCGCATTTTAGTTCATCCTCCAGATAAACTGCTTAATAACCAGAAACAGTACAGAACAGCTCCTGAGGCCATGTCAATGACTGGACTCACAGAGTACCCTAGTCTGGACCAGCTGGACTGGCTGCAAACCTCCCCAGAACAGTGAGTTCCCCAAGCCACAGTGGCCGGTTCCCCTCCCCCACAGGCTGCTTCCCAGTGGGGAAAGGAAAGAGAATTTAACAGCAGCAGAGGCTGGGCCCAACCAAACACCAGTTGTGGCATTAACAAATTCTGACTACTAAAAATAGGCCCCCAGCTCAGGTGAACCTGGTAAAAGTGGAGGTCGCTCATTGGGCTAACAGAAAAAGAAAAGAAACAGGTTTTTGTGGCTGTGTTTCTACAAAGGTTTGACTGCCTATGGATTAAGTGGGAGGGTTTCTCAGGCTGCAACTGCCCCAGACATAGGCAGAAACAAATCCTTTCAGGGCTTGTTTCCAGCCTGTGCCTTCCACAGGGGAGGGGTGAAGCCCAACTCAGGTGGAACCCCTCCCTCAAGGAATTCAGACCCCAGGGCTTGGTAATTTGAAGCCATTAAAACCAGCCTACAACCTCTCCTCTGTCTCCACCATGCCCCCAGCAGGGAGAGTCTTCCAAAGTTAAAGGTGCCACGTCATCTTATGCTGGTGGGACCCACAGGCAGACAAGAGCCACATACTGGGCAGGATAAGAAAAACAGAGCCCAGAGACATCACAGGAAAGTCTTTTAACCTGCTGGGTCTCACCCTCAGGGAAAACTGACGCAGGTGACTCCTTCCCCCTGATAGGAGGCCAGTTTGTTTGGGAAAACCCGGCTGGGGTCTATAATACCTACGTAGATCCTCCTAAGGGTGGGGGGAAGAGGCACCATACAAGCAGGGCAAGAAACAAGAAAACAAAAACCGAAAAATTCTCCTCTGTTAAACAAAACCTAAGCTAGAGGCCCAGAAAAACCTGAACTGAATGTCAAAGAACAGATAGACAACAAATTTATCCAGCAAGAAAATACTAGGTAAGAAAAGTGAAAGCAATCTCCAGAATAAACTAATTAAGGTAATTAAATGCCTAGACACCAGCAAAAAATAACAAATCACACCAGGAAAATTGAAGGTATGGCCCAGTCAAAGGAACAAACCAGCAATACAAATGAGATACAGGAGCTGAAATAATTAATTCAGAATATATGAACAGACATGGAAAACCTCATCAAAAAACAAATCAATGAATTGAGGGAGGATATGAAGAAGGCAAGGAATGAACAAAAAGAAGAAATGGAAAGTCTGAAAAAGCAAATCACAGAACTTATGGGAATGAAAGACACAGTAGAAGAGATGCAAAAAACAATGGAAACCTGCAATGGTAGATTTTGAGAGACAGAACATAGGATTTCTGAACTGGAGGGTGGAACATCTGAAATCCGACAAGAAACAGAAACTATAGGGAAAAAAATGGAAAAATATGAGCAGGGACTCAAGGAATTGAATGATAATATGAAGCGCACAAATATACGTGTTGTGGGTGTCCCAGAAGGAGAAGAGAAGGGAAAAGGAGGAGAAAAACTAATGCAGGAAATTATCACTGAAAATTTCCCAACTCTTATAAAAGACTTAAAATTACAGATTCAAGAAGTGCAGCATACCCCAAAGAGAATAGATCCAAATAGACGTATTCCAAGACACTTACTAATCAGAATGTCAGAGGTCAAAGAGAAAGAGAGGATCTTGAAAGCAGCAAGAGAAAAGCAATCCATCACATACAAGGGAAATCCAATAAGACTATGCATAGATTTCTCAGCAGAAACCATGGAGGTGAGAAGACAGTGGGGTGATATATTTAAATTACTAAAAAAGAAAAACTGCCAACCAATAATTCTATACCCAGCAAAATTGTCCTTCAAAAATGAGAGAGAAATTAAAACATTTTCAGACAAAAATCACTGAGAGAATTTGTGACCAAGAGACCAGCTCTGCAAGAAATACTAAAGGGAGCACTAGAGACAGATACAAAAACACAAAAGAAAGATGTGTGGAGAAGAGTGTAGAAAGAAGGAAAATTAGATATGACATATACAATCCAAAAGGCAAAATGGTAGAAGAAAGTACTACCCATACAGTAATAACACTAAATGTTAATGGCTTGAACTCCCCAATCAAAAGACATAGACTGGCAGTATGGATTAAAAAACAGGACCCATCTATATGCTGTCTACAGGAAACACATCTTAGACTCAAAGATAAACATAAGTTGAAAGTGAAAGGTTGGGAAAAGATATTTCATGCAAATAACAATCAGAAAAGAGCAGGAGTAGCTATACTAATATCCAACAAATTATACTTCAAATGTAAAACATTTAAAAGAGACAAAGAAGGATACTATGTACTAATAAAAGGAACAATTCAGCATGAAGACATAACAATCATAAATATTTATGCATCGAACCAGAATTCTCCAAAATACATGTGCCAAACACTGAAAAGAGAAATAGACACATCTACCATAATAGTTGGAGACTTCAATTCCCCAGTGTCATCAATGGACAGAACTTTTCTAGACAGAGGATCAATAAAGAAACAGAGAATTTGAATATTACAATAAATGAGCTGGACTACTTAACAGACATTTATAGGACATTACACCCCACAGCAGCAGGATAACCTTTTTCTCAAGTGCTCATGGATCATTCTCAAAGATAGACCATATGCTGGGTCACAAAGCAAGTCTCAAAATGATTATCTTTTCTCCTAAAATTCAGCCCCTCATCTCTGACTGCTATTGTTTATTTGCATCTCTAACTCACTCCCAATTTATCTGATACCTAGAAGGATGGATTAGAGGCTGAGATGATGACAGAATGGAGACCAGCTATGATATGCCGGTCACAGTCCACCTCCTATCCCCCTCCAAGTTGAAGAAGGTATAACCATGGATGGTGACAGTGGGAACAGAAAAGGAGGCAGTTGCAAGGAACATTTCCCATGAGTAAGAAAGGCCTTGTCACTAACCAGAGGTGGGGTCTAAAAGACATGGAAGAAATAGAAATGACTTAGGTTTGGGTGAGGGGGGTGAGGGAGCAGAGAGAATTGCAAAACTGGGCCATAAATAGTGGTTCCTATGAGTAAAACAGGAAAGTTTGGAGGAGGAACTCTTTTGGAGATGACATATTTAGCTTCAGACAAATTGAATTTGAGCTGATATCAAGACATGTAAATACAGAGGGTGTACAAGCAGTTGGAGATGTTGGGACAGCTCCTCTGGGGTAAAAGTAGAAAGCTGACAATTATAAGCCTGGAAATGATCATTAGAACTTTTAAGACATGACACCTAGGGCATTATATAAGGTTCAACAAAGGTTCCATGCACTAGGGTAACTCTCCAAAACTGACAACCTCCAGATGGGTCCCTGGGCCAGATGAAATGCAGAGGAGCCAGCCTCTCCAGAACACCATCTAATTCCATCCCCATATCCCATATTATCGACAGCCCCTTCCAACATGAAAAATGTAGAATGGGCATAGCCCAAATACTGCTAAAGAGTGGGAAAAAGATCAAAGTTAATAGTGGAGTTATACAGAGAAGGTAGGTTTAACAAATATGATTGCTGAATCATTGTATTGGTATTTCTTTTAGTCTCCTGTATCTTAGAGCGGCTAGAAGCAAAACTTAAAATTGTGGAATTGTAACCCATACCAAACTCTGAAATCTGCTCTACAACTAATTGTTGTGCTGTGCTTTGAAATTTATTGCTTTTTTGTGTATATGTTATTTTTCATAAAAAAAGAAAAAAGTCAATTGTGATGATAAATGCACAGCTATATGATGATTTTGTGAACCATTGATTGCACACTTTGGATGATTACATAGTATGTGAATGATTACATGGTATGTGAATATATAATATATTTCAATAAAAAAAAACTCTACCCCCACCGTTATTTTATTTTTTTAGTTTTTTTATTGCAAAATATAACATATATGCAAAAAAGCAATGAATCTCAAAGTACACTGCAATAGGTGGTTACAGAACAGAAATCAGAGTTCCACAATTTTGGATTTTTCCTTCTAGTTGCTCCATGACACTGGAGACTAAAGAATTATCAATGTTCCCTATTCAGTAGTCAAAACAACAACAACAACAACAACATAAAACTGTAAGACATGGGCAGCAATGGGGATAGGAGACCGAAAAGGAACAACAGATTTTTAGCTTTAGAGATGGCTTTAGAGATCCATTTAGTCTACTAGTTTGGATTTATTGCTTCTTTTCAAGCAGATGAAAGGGAACATGTAAACAAGAAGGCAGAGCTGCAGCAGCTGAAGGGGCAGAAGGTGGTGGTAGGAGTACCACACAAACTCAGTCCTTCAGCCTCTTTCTCCTTTCCTTGCCTCTAAATCCATGTTCAGGGAATGAAAAGATGCTGAGGCTGGGGAGATTTATCCAAGTTATTACCATCTAAATCATGGCAGAGCCAGCACTAGAATCCAATGAACAGCTTTTCCATAGAGTCCAGAAAATTATGAAGAAAAGTTCAAAAAAATGTGGTTTTCATTTTCATTGTCTTTCCCTTCTCTAGAACTAACCCCTGTTGTCCAAGCCAGCAGCTTCCTGTACACAATGGAGGAAAAACAGTACCTCAGTCTTGTTTTTTTAAAATGTGATTTTATTGAGATATAGTCACACATCATACAATCCATCCAAAGCACACAATCAGTGGTTCACAGTTTCATCACATAGTTGTGCATTCATCACCATGATCATTTTTAGGACATTTGCGTTACTCCAGAAAAATAAATAAAAAGAAAAAAGAAGTCCCCAAACATGCCATACCCTTTACCCCTCCCTCTTATTGCACTCTATCCAATTTTAAGACTTACAATAGAGGTAAGTTAACTAAGACAATGTGGTATTGTCAGAGATAGATGTATTATCAGTAACAGAACAAAACATCCAGAAACAGATGCATACAAACACAGGTAACTAACTTTTTTTTTTCAATATTGTTATACATCATCATCAAAGATCAGGGCTACTGGATTAAAGTGCAATGTGTTCAGGTATTTCCTTCTGGCTATCCTAAAACACAAGACATTAAAAAGAAATATCTATAATGAGTTAGTAGTCACAGTCATTTGTTAAAACCTAATTTCTCAGTTACACCTCCCTCATTCTCATTTGATCTTTAATCTCAATCTTCAGGGCTGTCTAGGCAATGACCATTTTAACTTCTTCATGTTGAAAACTGGTGTTGACATTCTGGGGTAGAGGAATGAACCTCGTTGTTGTTCTCAGAGACACTGGTACCTCTAGATTTCAGGACTTATCTGGCCTAGAACAATCTAGAGACCTCAAGTTTCTGAAAAAATAAACTTACTAAGAAAAATTTTTAGAGATTTAGGTAGAGCCCAGGGCACTCCCTAGGATTTTCAAGAATACTGTTGGTTGGGCCCTGTCATGGTCAGGTTCATGTGTCAACTTGGTCATGTGGTGGTGTCCCATCAGGCAAGTGCTGGCCTGTCTGTTGCTATGAGGATATTTCATGGACTTAAATCATGATCACATTGGCAGCATCACACCATCTAATAAGGGGAGTCACACCATTGGGGGAATTACACCATCTAAACACTGGAAGGCTTTTAAGGGGGATCCTAAGAGACAATCACTCTTCCTGCTTCAGCCAGCCGGCATCTTCTGATATTTTGTTGAGGACCTTCATTGGAGCTGCCAACTCATGGCCTGCCCTACAGACCTTGGACTCTACATCCCCATGGTTACATGAGAAGCTTTTATAAATTTTATATTTACAGATATCTCTTGCTGATTCTGTTTTTCTAGAGAGCCATAGACAGCTTGGTACTGGGAGTGGTTCTGAAGAAACAGAATCTTAAAAATGGTTTTTTATGATTGGTTTTCTATTCTGAGTAGACTCAAAGGCACTATTGACTATGTTTCCTGTAATCAGAATGACACTGCCAATCTATGGGGTGAGCTGGCAAAAGAGATAGTCAAAAATAATCACCATCTGATTCTGCTAATTGTTCACTTTTATGAAGCCAGGCTCTGAGTGATAACGTTTTTGACACCTTTACAGAGTTTTGTGGAATTAAGAAGTATGGAGATGTTGGCTAGTTTGTTGTTAGATATGCTGTATACATTGATGAGGGAAAGGGATGAGCTGAAGGCTTCAAATGAAAAGCTTACATGCCGTATGACAGATGTAAAAGTTTCTGTGAGTGCCCTGAAGGAAAATATTATTTCCTGTAGCTGAAGACTTCAGATCCCTGAAAATCAGACCCAGATTCTCATTGTTAGGGTAGCAACTTTACAACATAAACTGAAATCTCAACCTTGCATGGTGTCTGCTGTTAAAGTGAGGGGGTTGATTGGAAAGGAGTGGGGCTCTGAAAAGTGGAAGTGGCACAACTCACTATTATCCCTAGTGATTCATTAGGAAAATTTTTGCTTCCTGTCCCTGTGGCCTTGAACTCTGCTGGTCTACAGGTTTTAGTTCCAGAAGCAGGAGTGCTTCCATCAGGAGAAACAGCAATTCCATTGAACTGGAATCTAAGAGTGCCATTTGGCAGCTTTGGGCTACTCATGCCCCTGGATCAACAAGCCAATAAAAGGAATACATCACTGGCTGGGTGAATGACCCTGACTATCAGGGGGAAATAGGACTGCAACTACCCAGTGGAGGTAAGAAGAGTTTTCCTGGAATATAGGAGATCTCCTAGGGCGTCTTTTATTACTACCATGTCCTGTGACTAAAATCAATGGGAAACTGCAACAACCCCATCCAGGCAGGACTACCAATGCCTCTAGAATGAATTTGGAGTCACCCCACCAGGCAAAGAATCATGGCCAGCTGAAGTGCTTGCTGAGGGCAAAGAGAACATGCAATATAGTGGAAGAAGGTAATGATAATATGAACTATGACCACGTGATCAGTTACAGAACCAGGACTGTAATGGTATGAATATTTCTTCCTTGTTTTGTGAATAGTACCTACGTATTTATACATAAATCAAGTATCTTTATTTTATCCCCTTTATCATATGATGTAAGCTGTTTTGTCCATGTTATAGTATTTAAGTTACAAGATGTCAAGTTTAAGAGTGAATATTACCCAAGGACTTGCACCCTAATCTGGAGAGGTTTAATGCATTTCCGGTTGTACATGGGACAGTTGAGTATTGTTAGGTGAGGAAAAAAAATGTGTGTATTATTGTTTTCTATTTAGAGATTAAGTATGGCTTAAGGTGATATGTATAGCTGCCAAATTGACAAGGAATAGACTGTCACAGTCAGCTTCATGTGTCAACTTGGCCAAGTGGTGGTGCCTGGTTGTCTGGTCGGGCAAGTGCTGCCCTGTCTGATGCTATGATGACATTTTATGGACTTAAATCATGATCACTTTCGCTGCATCCACAGCTGATTGCATTTGCAGTCAGCTAAGGGGAGAGTGCTCTGCAATGGGTGATACTTAATCTAATCACCAGAAGGTTTTTAAGGAGCATTCAGAAGAGAGATCACTCTTCCTGCTTTAGACAGGCAGCCTCTCCTAAGAGTTCATTGAAGACCTTCATTGGAGCTGCCAGCTCGTGGCCTGCCCTAGAGACCTTGGACTCCACATCCCCATGGTTATGTGAGATATTTTTATAAATTTTGTATTTACAGGTATCTCCAACTGATCCTGTTTTTTTTAGAGAACCCTAGCTAATACAGGCCCCAACCATGGGCTTTTTATTTTTCCTAATTGTGAAATGTGACATATATACAAAAAGCAATAAATTTCCAAATACATTTTAACAAGTAGTTATAGAAAAGATTTTAAAATTTGTTATGGGTTACAGTTCCACAGTTTTTCATTTTTCCTTCTAGCTGCTCCAAGACACTTGAGAAGAAATATCAGTATTCAGCAATCATACTCACTTGTTAAATCCTATCTTCTCCATTACACACCTTTTTTTCTTTATTGTGAAAAATAATTTATGTACAAAAAAAGCAATAAATTTCAAAGTACCTCACAACAATCAGTTGCAGAACAGATTTCAGATCTTGGTGTGCGTTACCATTCCACAATTTTAGGTTTTTACTTCTAGCTTCTCCAAGGTACTGGAGACTAAAAGAAGTATCAATAGAATGATTCAGCAATCATACTCATTTGTTAAACCCTACCTTCTCTGTATAACTCCACCATCACCTTTGATCTTTCTCCCACTCTTTAAGGGTATTTGGGCTATGCCCATTCTAACTTTTTCATATTGTAAGGGGCTGTTGATAATATAGGATTGATGGATGGATGTAGTTGATGTCCTGGTGAGGCTGGCCCCTCTGCCTTTCAGGAGTTTGCTGGTCCAGGGACCCATACGGAGGTTGTACATTTCTGGAAAGTCACCTTAGTGTATGGAACTTTTGTAGAATCTTACATAATGCTCTAGGTATTCTTTAGGTTTGGCAGGAATGGTTTTGATTGGGGTTTGGCAAATTATGGTATGTACCAATATCTAACTGAAACTTGCCTAAGAATGACCTTAAGACTAGCCTCTTGACTCCATTTGAACTCTCTCAGTCACTGATACCTTATTTGTTACACTTCTTTTCCTCCTTTCGGTCAGGATGGCATTGTTGATCTCATGGTGCCAGGGCCAGGTTCATCCCTGGGAGTCATCTCCCACTCCATCAGAGACATTTTCTTCCCTGGATGACACATCCCACATAATGAGAAAGGCAATGCCAACCGCAGGCTCTTGATAGCCCCCTCCTGGTCATCCTATCACTCAGATGACCTTCCCAGGAACCACAGGCCCCTTTTCTGCCTGCCTCTCACAGTCCACTGCATTCAGAGCTCCATCCTTACTTTAAACTGCTGATAACTCCTAAATCAATCTCCAGTTCAGTCGTTTTCTGTGCTCAAGGCTTATGTCCAACTGCCTATTAGACATCTCCACCTGGATATTTTACAGGCATTTCAAATAATGTTCATCCAGGTTTGGAACCACTTTATGCCAATAAACTTCATGCCAATAAACTTGCAAATCTAGGTGAAATGGAAGATTTTTTACAAACAAGTGGCGAACATTGACCCTGAAACCTCAAAAGGCCAATAAACATAGCAAAAATTTAAAAGCACAAAAGATCTTCATGCTTTACAGATCCAGATAATTCCGTTAAAGCTGAAAAACAAACAAACAAATCACAATTGCTATGTATTTCCCCCAACCTTTTACTACGAAAGTTTTAAAATTGAAAGTTTAGTTCTATGAACAGCTATATATCCATTTATCTAGATTCTCCTAGATTTAATAATTAATCAACATTTTTCTTATTTGTGTTATCTTTTTATATAAACACACACTTTTGTATGTGTTACAATTTCAAGTCAGACATTCTAACACTTCACTCATAAATATTTTTGCGTAAGGACATTGCCTGACAAAATCATAATACTATTATCACACACACAAAAGAATAAGTCATAAAAATATCAAATATCCAGTATATATATAAATGTCCATAATTACCCCCAATATGTTTTTATACTGTTCTTCTTAAGACCAGGATCCATCTCAATATAATATAAACTATTCCAGAGTGTAAGGAAACAAAGCAAGCTTTTAAATTCATCTTATGATTTTTGGTATCAAAACTTGACAAAGCACAAAAACAAGACACGGGAATTGAAAAGCAATCTGAATAACAAATCCAAACGCAAACATCCTTATAATATTATCAAACACTTCAGCATATTAGAAGAATGATTTGTGGTTGAGGGTATTTTCCCCTCCTCCATAACATAGTAGCCTTGCGGTCACTTCTCACTGTCGCCTTGCAGGCCTAACCAACCAGGATAGAAAGGTCCATCCTCTTTGTCACAGCGACTTGTTCAGAAAACCCAATCCAAAACGGGCGATCTAAGGAGTAAGAAACTCAGTTCTTCTGCAAAGTTGGCAAACGCTACAAACTAGCCTGAGTCAGGTTTTCCAGCGTATTTGCATCACCCCGCCTTGGACTTCGCCTCTTGGCCCCTTTGCCTTTTAGGACATTCCTTTATCCGGACTGTGGTATCATAAATCGTTTCCCGTTGGTTCACCCTAACGCAAACAGCAGGCGATGGATAGGTATTCGAGCCACAGAGGAATGGAGGTATCCTCCACCGGCAGAAGCAGGGCAAGCAGGGAGGTTTGGTCACGGAGTGCCGCCCGGGGTCCCGCCCCCCGCCCGCCCCCGCCGCCCCCGCCGCCTTCCGGCTTTGCCCCGCCCCCGCCGCCTTCCGGCTTTGCCCCGCCCCCCGCCCGCCCCCGCCGCGTTCCAGCTT
>PVIY010038597.1:0-23787 GCA_004026745.1 Myrmecophaga tridactyla | reverse complement strand
TTTCTTAAATCATTACAGATTCATGACCTTTATTTTATACTTTGAGTTTTGATACAATACTACTTTATTTATTTTTGTGGTGAGGTTTATTTCAGTTTGGGCAATGGGATATATTTCAGAGGTGTTCTGTGTCTCTTGGATTTTCCCGATCATTGAATGCTTCATTTTAGTACCTACTTAATATCTGGTGGTACAGGACATTCCAGGCTCTTCCTTTGTATTTCTATTCCCAGTCTAGGGTCAGCCATTTCTCCAAGGAAATTTTTATTGATAATGGTGTTAAAATAAAGGTCCGGGCACTATGTGTGTTCCGTGTTACTAAGACATCTAAGCACTATCTGAAGACAGAGTAAGAAAATATTTGCCTGTCTGCCAAGTTGTGCATATACACAGAACCGTAGATATGTCTGCATGTAACCCTCTATATTTATTAACCTACTCATGCTGATACATCTCAATCTAAACCATTGCCAGGTAGACTATTTGCTGTCCAGCCCTTGCTTATGGTAAACCTCCCACTCTGCAGTGGGAAATGCACTCTCCTCACCTGACATCATCTACTTAATGGCTTGATTCCAGTATACATGTGCAGATGTGACAGAATTGTCAGCATAACATAAGCTTTATCCACTAGAATATAGTACTTATGCAGGTTCTGTCCCCTTTATTTTCCAGACTCCATTCATATTCAGTGTTACCATTTCAGCACCTATTCCCCTCAGTGGGACTATTTCATATGATTGTAATACAATTAGATTGTTTTATCGCATTTAGCATTCCATTCTGGCATTTCTATTATCCTGACAATTAATCTTTTCTTTGCATGTACTAAGGGTTATCTTTCGCTTTTTAAATATCACTTTACAAATGCATACAGTCAGTTGTCTATAATTATAGGATTATAGAGAATAGAGTCACTGCTCTAAAAAGTGCTCTCTGATTCACCTATGCCTATGCAACCTTCCTTCCATCTCTCTAATCCCTTGAAACTAGTGTTCATTCTATTCTATTGTCTCTATTATTTGGACTAATCCAGAAAGTCATATAATTGAAATTATACTTATGCAGGATGTCTAGACTGCTTTGTTTCAATTACCATCATTCATGTTAGATGTATGCTTCACTTTTTTGACTAGAGGGAACATTCATTTTTATCACTGGATAATGTTCCATTGTATAGGTATAGTTGAGTTTGTTCACCCATTGACCTTAAAGATATCTTCATTGTTTTCAGATTTTGGAGGTGATGCATAAAGCTGCTATAGAACATTCATGTATTGGTTTTTGTGTGAATTTAAGCTGTCAAATCAGATGAATACTTAAGGACACAATTTCTGGACTAAAAGTGAGAATAAGTTTAGTTTTGCTAAATACTGTCAAACTGTCTTCTGGCTGCATCATTTTGAGTTCTCACTAGGAGTGAATGAGAGTCTGTACTGCTCCCCAATATCAATAGCCCACGGTATTGTCAGTGTTCAAGTCCTCAGGTATTCTGAAATGTGTGTGATGGCATATGACTGCAGTTTAATTTTGCAATTCCCTAATGACAAATGATGTTGAGCCTATTTTCACATACTCATTTGTCACCTGCATATCTTCTTAATTTCAGTTTCTGTTCAGAATTTTTTGCCAAGTTTTTCATTGGTTGTTATCTTTCTTTTGTTGGGTGTTACCAGTTCTTTGCATATATGAATACAAGTCATTTATCAATATCTTTCATAGAGCATAAGTTTTATTGTTTAATGAAGTCCAATTAATAAATGTCCTCTCTCACGGTTCATGATTTGCATGCTATTTCTAAAAACTGATCACCAAAGCACAGGCCACCAGATTTTCTTGGATGTTTTCTTCTAGAAATATTATACTTTTCATATCGATTTTGAGTACAGGCTTCAGTTTTAGCTAATATTTGTGAAATGTACACAATGTTTGGCTTTATTCATTTTTTTCTTTTGCACCATATTTAGTTTCATAGTTGCTGGAATGCAACACACCAGAGATGGATTGGCCTTAATAAAAGGGATTTATTTCATTGGTTCTTCAGAGGAAAGGCAGCTAACTTTCATCTGAGGTTCTTTCTTATGTGGGAAGGCTCAGGGGTGATCTCTGCTGGCCTTCTCTCCAGGCCTCTGGGTTCCACAACTTTCCCTGGGGTGATTTCTTTCTAGATCTCCAAAGGCCTGGGATAAGCTGCAAGTGCTGAGATGAGGTATGCTGAGGTGTGTGGGCTGTGCTACATTGAGTTTTCTCATTTAAGCACCAAGCAATGGAATCAATCATCATTCATTAGAGCAGGCACGCCTCTTAGCTAACTGCAGATGTTATGAGCAACAGATTATATTCACGTACTATTGGCTCATGTCCACAGCAACAGAGCTAGGTACCTTTACCTGGCCAAGTTGACAACTGAATCTAACTACCAAACATGGTGTATGCCATTTTCCTACAGCATTTGTTGAAAATATCTTACTTTTTTCATTAAATTGTGCTTCCCCCTTTGTCAAAGCCCAATTGATTATATTTCTGTGGGTCTAATTTTGAGTTCCAATATATGTTTGTTTGTCTATTGAATTCTAACAGATTGGTTCATGTGTATAACTTACTAATACATGATTTAATCAATGTGTCTTTATAGTTAGACTTGAAATCATGTAGTATTGTGTATTCTAGTTGTATATTCTACAAATTTGTTCTTCTTCAGTATTCCCCACGTAATTTGGACTTTTAACTTTCTTTACAAATGTTAAAATTATTTTATCAAGTATCTACAAACTAACCTCTTGACATGGGGAAAGCTGTTGAATTGAAAGAATATATCATGTGGAGATGAAATGGGATATTAATGGTATTGATCTTTCGATCAATAAAGATGGAATTTTTTTTATTTTAAGTTTTTATTGTAGTACTCTATATGCAACCCAAATCTTTCATTCTAGCCAATTTCCTTGTGCAATTTAGCAGGATTGATGAGAATTAAAATATTGTACTACCATCATCGATATCCATAGCCCAACTATTTCATCACATAGTGCAAAATACCTGGTCAAATGTTTTTTGAACGAAATAAAGTCTAAGAGCATTTGTAGTGGAACATATTGCCTTGGGATAAAGTTCAAAATTATGAACTTTTAACAA
The DNA here is from genome assembly GCA_004026745.1 of Myrmecophaga tridactyla. Classification (NCBI taxonomy): domain Eukaryota; kingdom Metazoa; phylum Chordata; class Mammalia; order Pilosa; family Myrmecophagidae; genus Myrmecophaga; species Myrmecophaga tridactyla. Next base: position 20,652 of record PVIY010038597.1, on the reverse strand, counting down.
GGATGGTTTGTTAGCAGTAGCATCAAGGAGAAGCAGGAACATTGGTTTACCCTGACATTTTCAGATAAAGGGCATAAAATCTCTATATAATTAATAAGAAATAATTAAGTCAATTTGTTTGCAATACAAACCATATCATTTATGTTAATTTGCTGAGAGCTGCTTGTAACTAAACCTCCCCTGCTCTGGTCACTGTTCCAGCCATTTCTTGAGTTACATGGATTTAGAGAATGAAACACGGGTTTCAGAATTTATCCTTCTGGGACTCTCAGAAGACATGGACGTGCAGCCCCTCCTATTTGTTCTGTTCCTGATGATGTACCTGGTCACTCTCACTGGGAACCTGCTCATCATCCTGGTCACCATCTCTGATGCCCACCTGCACATGCCCATGTACTTCTTCCTTGCTAACTTGTCTTTTGCAGACATCTGTTTCACCTCCACCACTGTTCCAAAGATGCTGGTGAACATTGAGACACAGACCAAAAACATAAGTTATGGAAACTGCCTTACACAGTTGTACTTTTTCATGGTTTTTGGACAATTAGACAAGTTCCTCATAACCATGATGGTCTATGACCATTAGGTGGCCATCTGTCACCCACTGCACTGCATGGTCATCATGAACCCCTGTCTCTGTGGTCTTCTGCTGCTGGCATCATGGATATTTAATGTTCTGGACTCTGTTTTACAATGCCTAATGGTTTTGCGATTGTATTTTTGTACAGAGTTGGAAATCCCCCCACTTTTTTGTGAATTTACTCAAGTAATCCAACTTGCATGTTCTGACACTTTCCTCAGCGATCTATGGATGTATTTTGCAACTGGAATTCTGGGTGGTATTCCACTCACTGGGATCCTTTTCTCTTACTCTAAGATTGCATGCTCTGTTTTGAGCATTTCATCACATGGAGGCAAGTATAAAGCATTTTCTACCTGTGTGGGTCATCTTTCAGTTGTGTCCTTGTTTTATGGAAATTCCCTTGGATTGCATCTTAGTTCTGCTGCTATACAAAACACAAGGGCAAGTGCAGTAGTTTCTGTGATGTACACAGTGGTCACTCCTATGCTGAACCCCTTTATCTATTGTCTTAGAAACAAAGACATAAAGCATGCCTTTAAAACAATTTCTATCTGAGAAAGTCTCTCCTTAGAAGGAGAAATTTTACTCTTCATTTACAGAGGTCAAATACTGGCAAATGTAAATCAATTACACTTATGAATATATGACAGTAATATGCTATTTGCATTATTATTAGACGTTTATCTCTACATTTCATACATCAAAAACCCTTGTATATTGGGTGGGCCACGATGGCTCAGTGACAGAGTTCTCACCTGCTTTGCCTGAAACTCAGTTCGATTCCTGATGACCGCCCGTGTTAAAAAAAAAGAAAAAAGCAAACTTGTATATTCTGTATTTTCTTTAAATCATTTGACATCTAGGAATGCATTCCCAGAATTCAGTATTGAACCAGACTCTTCTGCATGAATATTCAGTGGTAAATGCCAAATCAGGTCATTAGGGACATATAAAGTTATTGAAATCACTGGTGGGGCAATGGTGTACTGCTCTTCATTTACAGATGTCAAATACAGGCAAATGTAAATCACATTACATTTATCAGTATATGAAGGTAATATGCTATTTGCATTACTACTAGAAGTTTGTCTCTACATTTCGTTCATCAAACACCCTTGTATATTGGGTGGGCCATGATGGCTCAGTGGCAGAGTTCTCACCTGCTTTGCCTGAAACCCGGTTCAATACCTGATGACTGCTCATGTTAAAAAAAATCTAGGGATAAAAATTCTCAGTTTGGGCGGCTGCCGTGGCTCAGCAGGCAAAGCTCTGACCTGCCGTGCTGGAGGTCTGGAGTTCGATCCCTGGTGCCTCCTGCCCATATGCAAATTAAAAAAAAAACTAAAAAAAAAACAAATTCTCATTTTGTCAGTTTTTTATGTCTCTCCAGGGCAATTAAAAGACACAGCTTACTCCATATTCCTTGTGTTTAAATTCTCAACATAATATTTTGTCCCATAAACCAGACAGTTTTCCAAAAGTCTTTGATAAGCATTTTCTTTAGACATGACTATAAAGAATATATTGTGAATCATACTTTGCCACTGCTAAACATGCACTAGTTGTATACATTTATCCAGAGTACAGAGCATCATTGAAGTCTCACTTCCAACAAGTTCATCTATCAATTCCCAGAATCTTTCACAGGAAGAGCCACGCATTTGCAATCAGTTCCTGTATCTAATAATTTACTTGCATTACTCCTTTTCTTTAAGCAGAAATCTCTTTTTAAAAATCTCTAAAAAATTTGTTAAGAAATTGAGCAGACATACACTCTCAATATTTTTCAAAAAGCTAGAGGTATGTCTTTCAAGTAGAAAAAAACTGAAAGGAATAAACCACTTAGAATACAGTCCAGCCAGAAAATGGGATGCTTCTGTTATCCTCAGGAACATTGTATTATCAAGAAGACTCCACTAAAGTGAGTGAGTAATGGAAACCATTATTATTCTATCATTTACAGCAACTCTTCAAGCTTTATTTCTATTACCATTCCTGCAACTCCCATTTTTACTCAGATGAAAACTATTCCTGGGTTTGTTAGTACAACTTTATTCTTCTCCAGAACCATTAAATTAAGTGATAGTAATTATGATACAATCTGAACTGAGGGGATAGATTTATTCTCACAGAAAATTAAATTTCATTTAAAAAATCTGTATATGGATACAAGAAAAAAGTAATAAAATTGTGTGCTATTTTTGAAAGAACTGCAGCGTTGTGTTTTCTCTGAGGGGAAATGTTGAAGAGTCATTAAAATTTCAATATCAGCAAAATAAATTTTCAGGAATCATGGTGAGGGATAAACACCATATCACAGAGGAAAACACTATTATTTTTCCAGCAGAAATAGGGGATTTGATTCTTGTCTTCAAACTTTCAATGTTGTGTTATATAGAAGGAGGAGAAAACTCATTTTGAGTCAATGTGCTCTGTTCAACAGTATTCCGTTGGATACATCCAATAATTATTTACTGGGACCCTTCCATGTAAAATATTAGGCATACAAAAGAGATGTATGCTTTCTGTTGGAAGATTAATTGTCAAGAGTAGGAGAAGTCAGAATAAACACTGTCAGAAACAGGGAACACGACTTCAGTTCATAACATTGTTGAAAGCAGTAACAGAGCTCTCACCACTAAGAATTCACCATAAAAATGTAGCCATTGTCAAAGTGCATGTATGTGATACATAGGAAGAAAGAATCTTTCCACCCTTGTCTATAGCTGAGTTTGAAGAAAAGCAAATGACAGTGCTCCAATGCTGGATGAGACAGACTTAGACGAGATCTCCTAGTGGTCTTCCACCAGTGACAGCATTCTAATTTTCCTTTCAATTTCAGGTCTGTCAGGTTTTAAACAGTAACCGACTGAGAAATCAGAGAAACTGAATCCAAGTTAAAAATTTTATTGTCCCATGGTGAGGTTCCCGGGTCTGAGTGCTCAGGGTGTGGGCATGGGAAGTTGCACCCCTGTAGGAGTGGCAGGGTTAGATATAGGCTAGCAGTGGGGGTGCTGATGATACCTACTGGGCTTCCTGTGGTAGGTTAGGAGTTTCGCACACTTTAGGGCCAGGGGCATAGCTATGGGCCATGTGCAGTGGGGGTCCTTTGTTTGTCAGGGCAGGTCCTGATTGGCTGAGTTTGAAAAGCTGTGTGCCTGGATGTTCACGGGTTTTAGTTCGGGTGGGGGCCTTCCAGCCAGAGGCTACCGGGCCAGGCCTTACATTCCACCCTTTTTGATAAAATAGAGCATCGTAGTCTTTCTGGCTACTTCCTGCAGAGTGGGGGCGATGTTGGGTAGGGAATTTTAGCTGGCCAGTGCTTCGACTAGAAGGGGGGCATAGGGGTGTAGCAGCATCTGATTGACTATCACCCGAGAGAGTTCCTTGAGACACTCTTGTAGGAACCTTAAAAAAAAGGAGCTTGCATTAACAGTAGGCAGATAACTAAAAATGGGGTAAGTATTGGGGTTAGCCACGTCAGGACAGGGGAGTTCTACCAGGAGGATGATTGGACAACAGCCTGCTTTTCTTTAAGGTCTTTTTGCAGTTTCGTCAGGATGTTGAGGCTCTCCTCTACTAAGCCACTTTCATTGATGTAGTAACAGCATTGTTCCTGCAGAAATAAACAAGTGCCACCTTTTTCAGCTTTTAAAAGGTCAAGTGCTCTTCGGTTTTGTAGGGTTACCTGTACCAAGGTATTGAGTTGCCTCTGAAGGGAGGCAAGGGATGCCTCTGAGTCACTGATGGCTGCATTCAGTTTGTCCTCAAGGTCTGCCATGGCCATCAAGCTATGGCTAACACACCCCCTCCTACATCTGCAGCAGCAGCTGCAGAAACAAGAGACAATCTTACAAATACAAGTAGAAAAATTGCCTGCCTGCTAAGAGAATCAGGGAGAAGAGACAACAGCTCAGCTTCCCCATAGATGTTTATCTGGGGAATTAGATTTGCTGGGATGCAGGGTAGGGGAGAGAAGGAGTAAATGCGAACAGAAAAAAATGAGTCTGGGTGTAATGGAATGCTGAAGAAGGTATAGAACCTTTTCTGGGATGAGGGCTGCTAAGAATATCCCACCCCCAGGGAGGGGGAAGGAAGGCCGAATTCGACTGAGGTTCCCAATTTTTGGAGAATGTCTCACCCTAGTAACGGAGTTAGGCATGACGGCAAAATGAGGAAGGAGTGAGAAAAGGGGGTTTGGTCAAGGCTGCACGACAGTGGTGGCATTTGCCGTGGTTAGCAGGTTTTGCCATCAATACCAACCACTGAGACCTGGGAGGGATTGTTAAAAATGAGAAGGCAGAACTGAATAGGTGGCCCCCATGTACACCAAAAAGGAAATGGGGCTACCCACCACCTGTAGCACTACCCTGGGCTCAGCGAGGGTGATATGGGTCATTGAGTCTGGGCTGCATCTGTCGTCCATCAGGCCGAGGAGTTCCAGCGCTGGAGCCTCGTCCAGTTGGCTAGCTGGCATTCTGCATTGAGGTGCCAAGGGCAAGCCAGTTTGCCGGTTTTGGCAGTCACTGCACCAGTGCTCATACCACTTGCACTCTAAGCACGGCTTAGTGGGTGGCCTGGGGTGTGGACACTGATGGGACCAGTGTCCCTCCTGGCCACACTTAAAGCATGCTCCCCGTGGAGTGCTTCTTGCCACTTTTGGTGGACCTCTTTTTCCTAGCTGCTGAAGCTTTGCTGGCCTCAGGGATGCTACTAGGACCTGGGCTTGTAAATTTACTTTTTGGTGGAGGTGGGCCTGCCGGGTGGTTTCGGCCGTGTCCTCCTGGCTATTAAAGACCTTAAAGGCCATGGTCACCAGGTCGTGGATGGGGGGTTGAGGGCCATCCTTGGCCTTTTTAAATTTCTTTTTAATGTCTGGGGCAGGCTGAGTTATAAAATGGGTGGCTAGGACCATGGCTCTGGCTCAAGATTTGGGGTCTAGCCTAGTGTGCTGAATCAAAGCTTCAGTAAGACAATTTAGAAAAACTGCAGGGTTTTCTGAAGCTTCTTGGGTAACCTCCTGGAGTTTATCATAATTAACAACTTTTTGGGCTGCCTTTTCTAATCCTGCTAATATACATTCAACCATTCGGTTCCAGTGCTTACAGCCGGCCCCTCCCACCTGATAGTCCCAGTTAGGCTCTTTCATGGGAACTGCTGTATTACCAACAGGCGTGTTAGGATTGGACAGGTGCAATTGATACATCAGGGCAGAAGATGGCACTGGAGGGCCATGTAATCGGGTGTGTGAGCTGACTGTGGAAGTGAGAGGTTCCAGGGCATAGGGAGGGGGTAGGTGGTTAGTAGGAGGTATTGGTGGAGAGGCAAGCTTTTCTGGCTCCTTGGAGATGGCAGAAGCCAAGGATGGGGGGGGAGTAAGGGAAGGAGAAGGTGAGAGTTTCTTTGCTAAAAGGAGGACTTGAGTGGTATTGCAAGTAGCGCATAAATCAGGCATGGATCTTAGATGCCAGAAAGCTTGGACATATGGGACCTCCGACCATTTGCTGGTCTGTTGGCAGAAAGTGTAGCCAGATTGTGGATTAAATATCTGAGCGGTGTTTTTGGCTCCATGTGAGACTCCTGGTTGCCCATAATTTAAGTCAAGTCCAGAAATAGTCAGACCAAGTCATGGGGTCCCGTGGCATGGCTGGACTATTGGAATGGGGTCTCCCTGGGGGACTGGCAGGGAGGAGTGAGAGTGAGGACGTCTCCACACCCCACAACCCTGGAAATAGCAGGAAACCAAGAGGCCCTCCAAGCATCCCTGGAGGATGACTCAGTCGGAGAGGGGTTCCTGATGTGGCTGCAATTATGGACAGGTCCCTCTGGATGGCAGGGACAAGACCGAGGTATGGGCAAGGGATGATTCACCGACTCAGAAGGCACAGGTCAGTAAAATTCCGCTCAGAGAACAGGCCAGCCGATGGGCAGTGGAGGGGTCCCAGGTCCATCTGGCAAGGAGGAGTCAGTTCCCCCGGGAGGGGTCATGAAACTCTTTCTGGGTTTTTGGCACCAAAATGTCAGGTTTTAAACAGTAGCTGAATGAGAAATCAGAGAAACTTAGTCTGAGTTTAAAATTTTATTGTCCCAGGGCGAGGTTCCCGGATCCGGGTGCTCAGGGTGTGGGCCGGGGAAGTTGTGCCCCCCTAGGAGCAGCGGGGTTAGATATAGGCTAGCTAGTGGGGGTGATGATGATGCCTATGGGGCCTCCTGTGGTAGCTTAGGAGTTTCGCACACTTTAGGGTTGGGGGCATAGCTATGGGCCATGTGCAGGGGGGTCCTTTGTTTATCAGGGCAGGTCCTGACTGGCTGAGTTTGAACAGCTGTATGCCCAGATGTTCACGGGTTTTAGTTCGGGTAGGGGCCTTCCAGCCAGAGGCTACCGGGCCAGGCCTTACAAGATCACCCTCCTCAGAAGTATTGGGTGCAATCATGTACTTCTGAGATAAATCATGCAAACTCAGATTATTTATGTGCTTCATCTCTTTAAGTTTTGAATAGATGTTTTTGCTTTTCTCTGTTACCTCGGGTGGAAACAGTCAGTGGAACAAAAGAATCACTTGAATTAAGCAGAGAAGTTCTGTTCTGCTGTAGGTAAGAAATATGATGGCATGGAATGCTTTACTTGCAATAGTTGCAGGAATTAGGGAATATCTACAAACATAAATTTGTTTTATTATCTAATGCCTTTTTCTGGATTCCACTTTGGTTTATTTTGCAGCCAATTTTCTTTGAGCTCCACTTCAGGGAAAATTTTAATTTTCATAAATGTATATTTCAACCCTTGACCCTCTATTTGATTTGTTTTCATTTTCTTAGAAATTGTGCTTTAAGGAAAAATCGGGCATAAAATTCAGATTCACATACACCACTGTTGTGTTTCAATGTTCGTCACAGAGCAAGGATGAGACCAGCGAGATGGATGCTTAAAAGGAGACCAGAGGACTATTGCTCGGTCAGGCAAATAGCAGCCTCACTGTTAACTCCATGTCCTTTTATTTTAGTTTCTTATACAAACAATAGCTGTGAGTATGAGCACAAAAACAGGTGCACCTTGAGACTTGTTTTCTTACATGCTTTAAGCAAGATAGCCAGCCTGTGATAGCCAGTTTTATTTACAGCCAAGTGTGCAGAACTCCCTATTCTCAAGCAGTTCAAGGAACTGTTTGCAGTTCCTTCACCCGAGGCACCTGCTTGCAGGTCATCCTCAGGTCAAGTTTGTCCTTCTCTTAATTCCTTAACTGTTCACACTACCCCATCATCAACACTTGCATGACCGTGGAGAGTTTGTTGCAATGTATGATAACACTTTTTTTGTAACTCTACTTCTTTGTTAACAGTAGCTAACAGTTTTTAAAATTGACGAAAAAATGTCAGAGAAGTACTATAATGATTGTCCATAGTTTACATATGGGTATTTTCCCCATATTCCCAATCTACAATTCTGACTATTTTTTACATGTCTGTATTTTAATTTTTATCTACCCATACCCTGGATAGAGGGAGTGTCAGTCACAAGGTTTTTACACCCAAATGATGACATGATGAAATCTTTATAGTTATGCAATCATTATCAAATACCAAGGCTAATGGATGACTAAAGTTTCGGGTATTTCCTTCTGGCTAGTCTAAGGTGCTAGAAAATAAAAGGGTTGTGACATATCTGTATGATTCAGTAGTCACAATTGTTTGTTAAGTTCCAATTTCCAGTTACACCTCCTCTCTCATTTGATCATTCCCTCAATCTTCAGGGAAATCTTGGCAATGACCATTTTACCTTCATACTGGAAAAATGTGTTGACCTTACCTTACCAGGTAAAGAAAGAAACTGGTTGACGTTCTTTGAGAAACCACTACCTCTGGGTTTCAAAGCTTATCTGGGATAGCAAGAATTTGCAGTCCTATAGTTTATGAAAAAAATAAACTTAATAAGAAGAAATGTTATAGATTCTTAGTTAGAGACCAAGGTTTCATTTAGGATTTTGAGGAATACTTTTGGTGTTGACTTGGCATACTGTGGCAATATTTAATATTTTCCTGAAACCTACATAAGACTAACTTCCAACATGAAAACTTGACTCTGTTAGAAATCTCTTAACCACTGAAACTGAATTTTACCTCATTTCTTTTCCTCATTTTGGTCAACAAGGTATTTCCAATCCCATGATCACATGGCCAGGCTCATCCCTGGGAGTCATATTCTATGTTGCCAAGGAACCCCACCCGTGGGAGTCATATCCCAATGGTGGGGAGGAAAGTGAGTCTTTTGCAGAGTTTGGCTTAAAGGTAGGCCACATCAGAGCAACAAAAGAGATTCACAGAGGTTGACTATTAAGCATAATTATAAGTAGGCTTAACATTACCATTGCAGAAATAACATTCATAAGGACACACTTTAAGATTGAGATAATATTAGAAATTCCCCAAAGGATAAAGTTTAATACTTCAACCTATTCCCCCAATTAAGAGGCCTTTACAAATGTTTTTTTTTGTTTTGTGCCCATAATACTATGGAATATATCAGGGCTTTATGTTAATCTGTTCAGAAAACCAAGGTCTTATTCCCTATTCAGGAATGAAAAGAAACAGTGGCCTCCATGAGATAGATCAGGATGAAAACACGGCTTTTCCAGGGTACATAATCCTTTCAAACCAGGACAGATGCCATTGAATATTTGCCCTTTCACTGCTGGAAATTTCACTCAATATTATGTTCTCAGAATTCACTCATCTTGTGCATGCCATGCAACTTCATTCCTTCTTGAAGCACCCAATGTTCCATTATATGTATGCACCACAGTTTACCCCTCTATTCCTTAGTCAATGTACCCTTAGGCCACCTCCATCCATTGCAAATCACGAATATTGCAGCCCTGAATACCAGTGTGCAAATGTCTATTCATGACCCTGCTTTCAGTTCTTCCAACAGTATACCTAATGTCAGGACTGCAGGATCATAGGGCAATGCTTTATTTAGCCTCCAATGTAACCAACCCACTGCCCTCAAGAGGGACTGCACCATTCTACTTCCCTACAATCAGTGTCTCTCAACATTTGCTCCAGCACTTGTATCATTCAGTTTGTCTGGTTTAAACGCAATTTTATTGTGATATATTCACATACCATATAATCATCCAAGACATATATTCTAGTTTGCTAGCTGCCAGAATGCAACACACAAGAGCTGGATTGGCTTTTAATAAAAGGGGATTTATTTTGCTCATTCTTCAGAGGAAAGGCTGCTAACTTTCAACTGAGGTTCTTTCTTATGTGGGAAGGCACAGGATGGTCTCTGCTGGCCTTCTCTCCAGGCCTCTGGGTTCCAATAACTTTCCCTGGGGTGAATTTTTTCTGCATCTCCGAAGGCCTGGGCTGAGCTGCAAGGGCTTAGATGAGGTATGCTGAGCTACTTGGGCTGTGCTATGTTGCACTCTCTCATTTAAGCACCAGCCAATTAAGTCAAGTGTCATTCACTGATGCAGGCACACCTCCTAGCCAACTGCAGATCTAATCAGCAACAGATGAGGTTCACATGCCATTGGCTCGTGTCTGCAGCAACAAAACTAGGTGCCTTCACCTGGCGAAGGTGACAACTGAAACTAATGACCACAGCATGCAATCAGTGTTCACACTGATCATATACGATGATATCATATACAATGATAGCTGTCCACTGATCATCACAACCTATTTTTGCACATTTTTATCACTCCGTAAGCAATAAAAGTAAGAATAAAAATAAAAGTTTAATGGCACATACAAAATATCCCTCCCTGTTTCCCCCCTTATATTGTATTTTGCATTTATGCTCTTACTTATCTGCCCATACACTGTATAAAGGTAGTGAGAGTCAGAACTTTTTCACAATCAATTCTCACATCTTAAAAACCATATATTATACAATCATCTTCAAGAGGGTCTACATTTTGTTTCAGGTTTTCCCTCTGTTTTTTTCAATACCTAAAAAAAGAATGTTTAGGGCTATCTATTTCATGCACTAGAATAACCTCTAGAATGACTTCTTGACTGTACTTGAAATCACTCAGCCAGTAAATCTTTATTTTGCTTCATTTTTCTTCCCCCTTTGGGTCAGGAAATCTTTCTCAATCCTAGGATGATAGGGTCAGGCTCATTCCCAGGAGTCATGTTCCATTTTACTACAGAGTTTTACAGTCCTGGGAATCATGTCCCATCAAGGGGGGAGGCAGACAGTTTACCCGTGGAGAAAGCTTAAAGAGGGAACTATATCTGAGCAACAAAAGAAGTTCCCTTCATGTGACTCTTAGGCATAATTATAAGCAGTTTTTAGCTTCTTTGCAGGAATATGTTTCATAAGGGCAAACCCAAAGATCGAGGTCTTGGTCTATTAAATTGATACTGCCCAATGCTTGCGACAATATCAGGTCTTCCTTATGTGGAAAAGTTTGATATTTCCCTGTTTTCCCCGAGCACTTCAAGGGAGACATTGCAAATCCTTTTTATCCTCTCCTCAGATTACACTGGGATGTATCAAGACATCCCACTAACCTGTACAAACCAACAACTTCTCACTCACTAGGCAAAATTCCATGAGATTAGGGGTTACTGAGTAACCTGACCATACAAGGTAAATTAGGTGCTGTTCTATTGAAAATATACTTTTTTTTTTTACCAAATAAGCAACTCCTCCTTTTGTATCATACATAAGTTGATGTTTCAAAATACACGTATTATCATCCTTTACTCTTTAGTCTGATTTACCCTAGTCCTGACCAGATCAACTTACTTCATATTTTAATTGAAGTCTGTTTCTTTTTCAGGTTTTGTAGTAATTGTTGTATGGGGTAATATTAGCTTTCATAGCTTCAGATCTCTTTCAATCTTTGGTGTTGCACAGATACCCGAGTTTTCAGGGAAGGATCAGGTCGTACACAATGAGCTCAGCACTTAAGAATAGAAATAACAGTTAAAACTCAGGAATAGATGTGACTGCTATAAGAGTTTACAATCTAGGAGCTTTTACAATAGGCCTTCTGCTGATAATATATGCTCTAGATGTCAACTCTCTGAGTTTGTACATTGCAATTAGTTCATATTAGTGAAGTGTTATAATATCTGTCTTTTTGATCCTGAGTAATTTTCGTCCACATACTGTCCTCAAGGTTCATTAACCTAGTTACACACCTCACAACTTCATTCTTTCTTGCAGCTCCACAATGTTCCACTGGATGTCACACCACCATTCCACCTTCTGTTTTTCAGTTGATGTACCCTTTGTCCATCTCCATCCATTGAAATTCATGACAATTCCCACCATGAACACCGTGTACAAATGACTCTTCAAATTTTTGCTTTCATTTCTTCCGAGTATATACCTCATAACAGGGTTGTGGGATCCTGTAGTAACTGTACATTTGGCTGCCTGTGGAACCAGCACACTGCCCTACAGAAAATCTGCACCGTTCTACTTCCCTAATGACAGTGAACACATATATCTCTCTCTTCACATTTTCTCTGGCTCTTATATCTTTGTTTTCAAAAGGTTTATCCAAACACCATACAATCCATCCTAAGTAAACAATTAGTGGTTCACAGTATATTCACATGGTTATTCTTTCACCGCCACAATCTACTTGAGAACATTTCCATTTCCTTTGCCAAGAAAGAAGAGAAAAATAAGGAAATTACACCAAGAATCCCATAACCCACCTTACATACTTCTCTGTTGACATTTACTTTTGGTATATTGTTTTTTCATACAATTAATTAAAGAATATTGCAATGCTAATAATAATTATATCTTATTCTGCATTAATTGTATTTTTTTCCGATTGCCATCCCATTTTTTGACACCTTGCAATGGTGAAATTCACTTATTCTCCCTCATGTAAAAACTTTTTAGGTATTGCTAAGTTATAGAGTCCGGGATTTATCCTCTATCTTTCCTTCTGATGTCACACAAGCCCCTTGATTCCACTTTCAACTATGCTCATATTCAACTTTATTCATTATCCTTACAATATTGTGCAACCATCACATAGTATTGTGGTATCCATTTCTAGAATTTGACTATCAATCCTGTTGAATATTCTGTATTTCTTCAGCATCCAGTGCCCAAATTCCACCCTCTTTCTATCTCTTGACAACCTGTGTTCCTCAACATTAACTCTCATTTGCTCACTATAGTAGTTCACAATAGTTAGACAACACAGGATTTGTCCTTTTGTTTTTCACTGATTTTGTGCAACAAAACGTCCTCAAGATTCGTCCATGTTTTGTATGCTTCATGACTTTATTCTGTCTTACAGCTACCTGGTATCCATCATACGTATATAGTGCCGATTGTTTAGCCACTTGTCCGTTGGTAGACATTAGTGCTGTTTCCATCTCTAGGTAATTGTGAATATGCCACTGTAAATCCTGGTGTACAAATTCCCATCCGTGTCCCTGCTTTCAGTTCCTCTGAATATATTCCTTGTAATGAGATTGCTTAATCACATGGCAATTCTCTACTTAACTTCCTGAGGAACTAACAAACTGTCTTTTCAAAATTACTAATTCTTCCCTTCATCATGTGTCATCTTCTTGATTTCCTTGAGTTCTATGTCCATGTTTTCCCTTAGCTCAGTGAAAGTATGTAGAACAGTTCATCTGATCTATTTCATTAGTTCTTCCAAAATCAACACTTCTTTGAGGCTGTATTTATTTTTTCCTTTTAATGGATCGTGTCTTCCTGTTCCTTGCATATCCTCAAATTTTCTATTGAATTTTGGCCATTTGAATATTTTGACAGGTAACTCTGGCAATCATACTCTCCCTCTAATATAAGATTTTAGTGTAGAGTAGCTGTATATTGAATCTCATCTGCAACTCATAGCCCAGTTTCTATGGATAATTTAGAACAGCCCATGGTGAACTGTGAACTTCTACTTGCTTTTGATTCAGTTACCATTTCTTTTTTCTAGTTCTCACAGGTATGAAATTAGGTCACTGGTTTTAGCTCTTTCTTCTTTGATAATATAGGAATTTAGGACTGTAAATATCCTTCTCAGCACTGCCTTCACTGAATCACCTCAGTTTTGATATGCATTTTTCATTGCATTTTTTCTCAAGTATTTACTGATTTCTCTTGCAAATCTTTGACCCATGATTGTTTGGGCATCCTATGTAACCTTTACAAGTTTGTGAATTTTCCAGTTCTTCTGCTTTTATTGATTTCCATATTCAATACATTGTGTTCAGAGAAAGTGCTTTAGATCATTTCAATTTTTTAAAATGTACTGAAACCTTGTTTGTAATGCAACATGGAGTCCATCTTGGAGAATGATCAAGGGACCTTGAGAAGAATATAAATCCTGCTGCTTGGGTGTTCATTGTTCTCCAAAAATCTGTTAAGTCTAGTGTATTTATCATAGTATTCAGGTTTTTAATTTCCTTACTTGTACACTGATTAGATATTCTGTGTATTGATGATAGTGGTGTATTGAGGTATGCAAGTGTTATTAAAATGATGTATATTTCTCATTGCAGTTTGCTAGTTCCTGACCTTATGTATTTACTGTTTTCCAGTTAGGATCATAAACATTTATGATTGTGACTTCTTCATGGGGAATTGTCCCTTGCATTAATATAATGTTTTCTAATTTTGTCTTATCACAGTTTTGCATTAAAGTCTATTTTCTCCAATATTGGGATAGTTATTCTGCTCATTTTGGGTTGTAGCTTGTGTATATGTTTTTCCAAGCCTTCACTGTCATTCTTATTGTTGCCTTCGGTCTAAGGAAAGCTTTTGGATAGATCATACATTTCATGCATTCTGCCAACCTGCATATTTTGGTGAGTGTATTAATCCATTCAAATTGTGTTATTATTCTAAAGGCAATAATTTCATCGAAAATTTTATCCTTTTATTTTTGCATGTTATCCTTATATTTGCCTTTCTTTTACCCTCTTAGTTACACTTACTTTCTATTCTCTCCTCCAAGCTTCTCACTTTTCCTTTCAGTTTGCAGAACTCCATTTAATATTTCTTGAGAGAGAAACATTTCCTGTTTACCTGTGACTATTTTAAACTGCGTATATGTGAAGGACAGTTTTTCCAGATAAAGTATCTCAGCTGGCAGTTTTACTTCCTTCAGAGAGGAAATGTATCATATCATTCCTTTCTCATCTTCATAGATTCTGATGAATAATTTTCCTTAATTTTATTATAGCCTTTGTATGTGATGAATTGCTTTTCTCCTGCTGCTTTCAGGATTCACTCTTTATCTTTTACATTTGTCATTCTTGTGAGCATTTGTACCAGTTTAAGCCTGTTAGAATTTATTCAGTTTTGAATATGTTGTGCTTCCTGGGTATTTGCACTTATGCTGTTCCTAAAACTTGGGAAATTTCAGTCAAAATTTTCTCAAGGATTCTTTCTGCCCGTTTTCACTTTTCTTATCCTTCTGGGACACCCATGAGCATATGTTTATATTCTTCATGAGGTCGTTCATTTCCGTGAGCCCCAGCTCCTGTTTTTCCATCTTTTCTCCATCATTCCACTCTGACAATTTCTATATCCTTTCTTCTAGTTTCCCAATCCTTTCAATTGCAAGTTCAAAAATATATGCTGTCATGTTCCTGTAGGATATGATTAATCTCTTCTCTTGTCCTTTCATTCCCCACAGTTTTGGTACCTTTCTTTTCCTTGTTTCAAATCCTTTTATTCAACTGTATCAGAGTCCCATGATCCATTTTAGCAGAGATGGAAAAGCTGATCCTCATTCTCATGGTATGACACTTCACCAGGACTTCAACACCACCCTTGGGTGCATTATTTATTTATTTTCATGACTCTTCACTGTTTGACAATAGACACAATATGTCACTATTCTTTTTTTCATTCTGAGGCCATAGATTAATGATAATAATATAGTATTGCTGAATACATATTTTTTGAATGACTGAAAATATGTAGTTGCATGAATTGAACAGATATTGCTTACTACTGGAGAGAAAGGATAAGCAGTGAAACAAGCAGAAATACTGTGGAGAAAAGGCACCACCATAAATCAGATTGAATACCAGAAGTTAGAAATCACAGACAATGAGTATTTCAGTGCTCCTAGAATCTCTATTCTGAATTAGTAATAGGGAACTCATTATGGGAAAACTTGCAGTACTAGAGTCCACAGCTAAAGAGAGGTGAGAGTGTACTGGAATCAGAGATGAACACGAAGCTTCAAAGCTTTCTCCCAAGGGTCAATATAGACCCAAGTTTTCATTTTGTTACCTTTTTTCCCCTCCAGAGAGCTAAATATCTTAGGGAGCAGCAAGACAAAGGAAACGCTTCATTAATGAGGCTCATGGGAATTAAATTCATAAAATCATGGAAACATAAATGCTTTGACTACACTCTCTCAAGCCATGGTTACTAATCTCTGCTGAGGTGGAAACATAATTTTACCTTGTAGAGACCTCAAGAATACTTACATATTGCTGCACTTCCTGGGAGCAGAGATCCCAGCTTCATCCAACATTCAGGGAAAACTCGGTATTGGTGAACTCAAAATCTTCTTTGATAATTTCTGGGTGAGTTATTGAGTCTGGTCATCAGTGTGGGGAATGTATTATGGGTCCAGGAGTCCATTTATTTTGAGTAACTTTAGGAACATCAACAAGGATAACACCGAATGATAATCGTCCAAATCCTATCCAGGTAAAAAGCTTGTGTTTGAGGCAGACGATAAATACTCTAAAGCATCTTTACTGTACCTATCTCATCTAATGTCAACTCACACTCATGGGCTTCTTTCATGGAAGTACATTGTTGACCACATCCATCAATTTTTTCTTCAAATCATTCCATGCAAGCCCATTCATTAATTCCTTCATGGTAGGCACTGTTAGTCCCAGAATGAATGAATGAGTATGACAGTGTTCTTTATTTCATAGAGATTACATCTAAATATGGCAACAAACATAGAAATGAACACATGCAACATCTTGAGGTGTAAACTGAAGTCCTGTGAAGTGGATCCAAGGTTTGGACTAATCTGTTGAGTTTGGTGAAGGCTTCTTAAGTGTGCTGGGAATTGTAATAACCATGGCAGGAGAAATATCTTCCTTACATTAGCAATTCTAGGAGAAGAAGATGATATAAACCCACAAAGCAGAGAAGACAGGGATACAAATGTGTAATCAATAAAATTGTAAGGTGTGGTTAGGTTTAAAAGTGGATCTTAATACCTGACTACAATGAGAGTGAGGGTGTGAGAAAAACAACATAAGCTTGGGAAGGTAGTCAGTGGTCACATAACAGAGAGCTTTGCGTTTTGTCCACAAGATTAATATTCATGTTTGAAGTTATTGGAGAGTCAGTGCAGGTTTTTTAGGAGATGAAGTTCAAGAAAATTCCTTCCTTGAGGAATGTTCTTGATCAGTTTCTGTTGGCAAATTCCTGGGAAATGATGAGGGCTCGAAATTGCACAGCAGCAATGTGCTTGGAGGTTTGGGGAATGAGTATAGGTGGGGTTGAATCACAGTGTATGCAGGTATTCTTCATTAATACTAAGCACAATGTTGGACACTATATTGTCATTAATGTGTTTAATTATGTCAATTCTTATATGGAATTGGTATCTCTGTTCTGATCCAATTGGTGGTGAGTTGAGAATTTCAGCAGAGTCATATTCTTTTCCATGGCTTGTAATTACATCTGGAATGAAGATCAGAGTTGCTTTAGTAGGGTTTGAATTTCACTAACAGTTTTATTTTTTAATAAATGTATTTTAAAACAGTGTGAGACTTACAGGAAAATTGCAAGGATATTAGAGACAGATTCCAGAACATCACATCCATTTTCCCCTATTCTGAACATCTTCCATCCACAATACCACATTTTGTCTATTTGTTATAAACAAATGGTTTCTCAGTCTCTACTTGTTTTTCATGACCTGGTTATTTTTCAAGGGTTCTGGTCAAGTATATTGTAAAAGGTCTGTCAGTTGGAATTTGTATGATGATGTCCTCATGATTAGACTAGGATTATGCATTAGGGGTGAAAAACACCAGAGATAAAATTCTATTTTCTTTGCATTATGTGGGAGGGCACATTTCATCAATGTGACTCTTCACTGTTGATGTTGACATTCATCAATAATGCTTGTCCGGTTTTCCCACTTCAAAGTTCCTCATTCCCCTGATTTTCCATATGTCACCTTTTGAAGGGCATTAATATGTGGAATCCATACTTTAGGAGTGGGAATTAACTTTACCTTCCTGAGGCAGTAGTATCTACATAAATCATTGGAATGCATCTGCCTGGGAGATTTTTGTCTTCTTCCTCATAATGTAAATAACATATTTAAATCATTATTGACTCATGACATTTATTTTTTACTTTGGATAGTGATGCAATACACCTTATTTATTTTGTTGTGAAGTTTATTTCAGTTTGGGCAATGGGATATCTTTCAGAGGTGCTTGGGTCTCTTGGATTTATCCCAATCATTGAATGCTTCATTTTAGTATCTACTTAATTTCTGGTAGTACAAAATGCTTCAGGCTCTTCTTGTGTATTGCTATTCCAGGTCTAGGGTCAGCCATTTCTCAAAGCAAACTTTTATTGAAGAATGGTCTCAAAATAAAGGTCCGGGCATTAAGTGTACTCCATTCCATATTACTAGGACATCTAGGTGCTCTCCACTACAGAGTGAGAAAATATATTCATGTCTGCCAAGTTGTGCATATACACAGACCTATACATATGTCTACATGTAATCTTCTAACTATATTAACCTACTCATGCTGATGTGTCTCACTCTAAACCATTACCAGGCAGAACATTCTAGCTTCCTCCCCTTGATTATGGTTAACCACCCACTCTGCAGTTGGAAACATATTCTTCTCACCTGCCATCGTCTCCTTGATTGCTTGATTCCAGTATACATGTGCAGATGTGATAGAATTGTCAACCTACACTACGGTGAGATAAACTTTATCCACTAGAATACAGTGGTTATGCTTTCTGTCCCCTTTATTTTCCAGACTCCATTTGTAGCCCATATTACCATTTCAGCACCTATTCTCCTCATCCCCTCAGTAGCTATGTTTCATACATTTGTAAAACAATTAGATCATTTTATCACATTTTGCATTCCATCCTTGCATTCCAAGTATCCTGACAATTAATCTTTTATTTGCATGTATTAAGGGTTATTCTTAGTTTTGTAAAGGTCAATGTGTATTAATAAATGCATAAAGAAATTTGCCTATAATTATAGGATTATATAGAATAGATTCGCTGCTCTAAAAATTGCTCTCTGATTCACTTATTCCACCTTCTTCTCTCTTCCCAATACCTTGGCAACCAGTGATCATTTTATTGTCTCTATTATTTGGACTAATAAACTGGTTTGCTTGAATTTTCAATAATCATTTAAGATGTATCCTTGACTTTTGTGACTTGAGGGGACATTCATTTTTATCACTGAGTAATATTTCATTGTATAGACCTACCGGAGTGTGCTTATCCATTCACCTTGAAGGACATCTAAGTTGCCTTCCAGTTTTGGAAATTATACATACTGCTCCTATAAAACATTCTCATGTAGGTTTTTTCTGTGGATGCAAGTAGTCAAAACAGCTGGTTATCTAAGGGCACAATTTCTGGACTGAATAGTAAGACTATGTTTAGTTTTGCTAAATACTACCAAACTGTACTTTGGTTGCACCATTTTGTGTTCTCACTAGGAGAGAATGAGTCTGTACTGCTCCCCATGATCAGAAGCTCATGGTATTGTCAGTGTTTGGGTTTTCAGGTATTCTAAGAGGTGTGTGATGGTATACAAGTGCAGTTTAATTTTGCAATTCCGTAATGACAAATGACTGAGCATCTTTTCTCATATTTATTTCCCATATGCATTTCTTCTTAATTTCACTTTTTGTTCAGATTTTCTACCCATTTTTTAATTGAGAGTTATATTTTTTATTGTTAGATAGTAAGACTTCTTTGTGTATTAGGTAGAGTTCATTTATCAATGTTTTTCACATAGCATAAATTTTGTATTTTAATAAAGTCAATTTTTTAAATATTCTGCTCTTATGGATCATGATTTGGGTGCTATTTCTAAAACCACATCACCAAAGTACAGGCCACCAGATTTTCTTGGATGTTTTATTCTAGAAATATTATACTTTGCATTTTAATTTTGAGTACAGGATTCATTTTGAGTTAACTTTTGTGAAATATATACAGTGTTTGTCTACTCTCTTTTTCTGTTTTGCACGTGTGTATCCCATTTTTCTATTGAATTTGCTGAAAAGGTCATACTTTTTCCATTAAATTGCACTTCCCCCTTTGTGAAAGGCCAGTTGACTGTGCTTGTGTGGGTTTGTTTTCTAGTGTCCCAACTTTTGATTGTGTGTCTACTGAGTTCTCTTAGATTTGTTCACGTGTCTATTTCACCAATACATAGTTTGTTCATTGCATCAGTATAGTTAGACTTGAAATCTGGTAGTATTGTTTAGACAACCTCGGTTTTTTTCAGTATTGTTTCAGCAATCTAGGACTTCTGCTTATCCCTTTAAAATTTAGTATTATTTTGTCAATATCTATAAACTGACTTCTTGCCATTGAGGTTAGGATTGAGCAGAAAGTATAGGTCAGATGGAGATGAAATAGAATACTAACAGTACTGATCTTTTGATCCATAAAGACGGAAAATTATATTTATTTAAAATTTAATTGTAGTAATCTATATGTAACTAAAAATTTCACAGCCTAACCATTTTCAAGTGTGCAATTTAGTAATATTGATTACAATAAAAATACAAATATGCATGTCCCAACTTTTTCATTGCAAAGAGCAGAATAACTGGACAAATGATTTTTGAATAACATAAAGTTTAAGAGCATTTGTAGTGGAATGTATTACCTTGGGAAAAAGTTTAAAATTCTGGACAAGAATGGTTTGTAAAAAACAGCATGAAGGAGAAGGAAGAACATGTGTTTACCCTGATATTTTGAGATAGAAGGCACTAAATCTGTATATAATTAATAAAAAATATTTCAACATGTTTGCAATACAAACCATATAATTTATATT
>PVIY010038596.1:0-23767 GCA_004026745.1 Myrmecophaga tridactyla | reverse complement strand
ATGGAGGGAGGTTAGTGCCGAGCCCGGGAGCTTTGCCTCTGTCGGGTGAGGCCGGTGGGCTGGGGGTGCCCTGGCTGCAGGTGGGGGGTGGGCAGGAGGCAGGGAGGTGGGCTCAGGGGTCCAGGCAGGTGGGGGTGGCCTAGGTTGGGGGTGGGGGGTCAGCAAGGATGGTGACAGGAAGGAGTTGGGGGAAAGAGGAAGGAGTGGTCTGGAAGCAGCCGTTGAGGTCAGGGGGAGACCGTGAGGCTGGAAGGGGGCTGGTGTCCGAAAGACTTTTTTTTTGTCAAGGCCTAAAAATCAGTCCATTGAACTTTCAGCTTCGTTTATTTGCAAGTAGATACTTCAGATGTTCACACCCCATCCCCACACTGCACTCCTTGCCTGGTTCTCTCCTGGGGTGAGGCTTGGGCATGAGGGGGGCTGCCGGAGAGAGGTCTGGGGGTGGGAGGGTAGTGGCCCCGAGGGTGGGGGAGAGTCAGGGCCAGGTGGGAAGGGATGCTGTCCTGAGGACAAACCACAGGCTCCCTGGGGTCTCTGTTCATTCACCGACAGCGCTCAGCCCGTTCCCCATTGAAAGTCTGCAGGCTGCACGCAGGCCGCTGGCCACTGTTCCCAGGGGAGGTGACCTTCTGTGATCAGCCCTGTCTTACACCCCTGGGAGGGTGAGGGCAGGAGCTTTGGGTCTCAGTCTCTCATTTTCCAGTCCAGATGGCCCAGGAAATCAGCAGTTTTCGTTTCTAATGGTTCCCTTCATCATCCATGTATGTTATCGTTAAAATCTTAAAGCTACCTCATGGTAATGGTTTGGGAAAGCAAGCTGGAACCAACTCAATTCCAATAGACTTGAAATACCTGTATGGTTCTTCTAATTATGAAAGCAATACTCAGTTGTAAAGAATTCAAACAATACAGACATGAAGGTCATAGAAAGTAACTATTCTTCGAGCTTGGGGTAGGGCTTAGGACTAGCTCTGAAATTGGGATCAGGGAGGTCCATTGTCCCTTGGTCATTAAGGTCATTTGCTAATTAGTGAAACTGTGGTTGACACATTATTGGGGCAGTGGTGCTAGGGCTGCCCCCGAGGAGGTCCGTGTGCAGTGGGCATGTTGCATACTGCCCAGGGGGCGCGGGGGGCCTGGCGGGTGTGGGGCAGCCCGCAGGGACTCTGCTTGCTGAGCTGCGTGCTCTGGTGCGGGGCTTCTGGGGGCAGGGGCAATTTTCTGATTTGCTGAAGGGCTTGTCTGGGTTGGGGGCAGCCTTGCTTTGCTGGTGGCTGGTGGCTGGTGGGTTCAGCGTGGGAGGGGGAGTGTACAGTGCCTGGGCCACCCAGGAGGCTGCAGGGTGCATGGTCTGGAGCTCTGCAGAGGGGCAGGACCAGCGGGAGGGTATGGAGGTCATTGGTGTCTGGGGGTATCTGAGACCCCAGGGTGCTGAGGGGGCCCCAAACCGAGCTGGCTGCGAGCCCAACACCGAAACGCCCTCTGGTCAGGATCAACTGAGGCCTTGGGGCTAGGGACCGGAAGTGACTGCCTTAGTAGCAGAGGAGTGAGCAAATGATGGGCGAGTCTGGTCTCTCTTGTGCACATGGTGACGTGTCATGGTCATCCGGTGTCCGGCTGTGTGAGGCGGGGACCTACAGCGCCGCTTTTTCGGGGGAAGCTGAGGCTCAGAATGGGCTTCAGATAAGAAGCGGTGGAGCCAGCCCTGCAACCGAAATTTGCCTTGCATCCTGGATGGGGAGGTGGCTCTGGCCTGGAACCCAGGGACTCACCAACTGGCCACTTGCTCCCCACCATGGGGTCCAGGGTTGAGGCAGCTTTTCCTAGGACCCCCCTTCAGTCCTTACAACTCTGCTCTCTGTCGGGCCCCCCACTCCCCAGGGGACAGGACATACCACAGATGGGGTGGGGGCAGAAGTCTCTTGGTGCCCAGGTGAATTATAGGACAGATTCAGGTTGGGGAAGAGCAGTAATGCCTCCTTGAGACTGGCGTGCAGCCTTCTTGAGACAGAAAATTGGTTTCTTGGCCCAGGGGTCAGTCAGCACCCCCAAAGGTGCTCCTGCTGCCTGTCCCAGGGCTGGAGGGAGCTGGCCTCTGCAGAGGGGCGTGGGCACTGCTGCACCATCTGGGCCAGGAACCCAGCCCCCACCTAGTTCCTCATATCTACGGGAAGTGTCCCCAAAGCTCCTCGCCTGAGTTCGTGGAGTCCTGAGCTACCCCAGGAGGGCGGCGGACCGAGGGTGTCCCTGTCCGTAGGTATTACCCGCTGGGTGGACTGGGTGGGTGAGGCCGGTAGGGGGTATGGGGCATCATGGGGCTCTGAGCAGTTGTCTGCAGTTGAGTATGGCTGGTTATCTTGTTGTTTGGGAGTGTGGGGACTGGAAGGTGAATGTGCAGTGGGGTGTGGGGTGCGATGGGGTGGGAGTGTATGTGGCCCTGGGAGGTGTGTGTCCCCTGAGGTTGTGTGTGAGGTATGTGTTTGTGTAAGGATGGGATGTGGTTGTAGCCCGGGCCTGGCCAGAGTTGGATGTACAGTGTTCTTGGTTCCCGTGTGGGAAGCTGTAAGGTGTTCCCTGAGGTTTGGCCCCTAGGGTCCCTGCCCTGCCTGTCTGTGCTGGGAGACCGAGGGCCTGGGGGTGTGGTGAGGGACTATCTGGGGGAAGGGGTGGTGGAGGGTGGACAAGCTAAGGCCTCAGGTGTGGACCCCTGGGCCTGCCCTACTCCCCACCCCCACCCCCACCCCAGTGCTGGGCCTTTCCTTGAACCCAGAACTGGGCTCTGTGCAGAGGAGGAGCTGAGGATGCAATCCAGGAGGTTTCCTGGCAGAGGGGATTCCTGGACTGAGTATGGAAGGAGTTAGGACCTTTCCTACTGGGCTGGCCCAGGCTGAGTCACTCATGCAAATCAGAATGCAAAGGAGGCTCCAAGAGGCCTCTTTGGGCAGTGCAACGGTCAACAGGGTTGGTGGCTTTTGCGGGTGACCAGGAGACACGTCACCAAACCTCCCTGGGTGTCACCACTGTTCCTCCACTCCCGTATCACTAAAATCTCCCCCATGTCCAGATTTGCCAGGTAGTTTCCCATTCTCAGGCCTTGCACCTTCTGTTCTCTTTGTCTGGAAGAGCTTTCTTCCTTCCTCTGCTCGGCAACCTCCTATTCATTCTTCAAAGCCCAGTTCAGGACTCCCCTCTGGAGACCTCTCTAACTCCACCAGACAGAGGCAGCCATGCCTTCCGAGGGTTCTTTTGGCTCCAGTAAATGACCTGAGCAAGTCCCTACCTTGTGCAGCTTTGGTCTTCTGCTCCATGAAACAGCATGACAATTCTAGACTTCAGGGTTATAAGGGTGAGTGAGATGGAGGTGGAAATCTGGCAGGGCCCAGACATATGTGGGGACTTAGAAAATGAAGAAAGCCTGGGTGTGCCTGTCCTAGGGCTGGAGGAACTGGCACCACTGGTCAGCAGTGGGTAGCTGGCTGCCGGGCTAGGATAAAGAAGGGGCCATGGGTGCCAAACTCTGCCCTTGGGGTTGAAACAGTAGAGGACAGAAGAACAAAAGCTTTGGCTCCAGCAAAAGGGACTTGAAGGAGAACTGGCTGGCAGGATTGGAGTCCAGATGACACTTACCTATGGACCCAGTGCCCTTGTGAGCGCAGCCAGGTCCTGGGTTGACTGTGTGGGGCAGTGTGCACCAAAAAGGGCGGAGACTCTCAGGGCTTCCCAGGCCAGGGTGGGTGTGGCCAGAGGTGGGCTTCGTTGAATGGAGCAACCAAAGACAGGACCGAAGCAGTGCTGAGCTGTTTGGCTCAGCCCCAGAGGGAGCTGTGGAGGCAGTCAGGGAGAACTTTCTGGAGAAGCCAGCCTGGAACAGTAGCTGAAGGTGGGAGGGTGTGGGTCATTCACTTACGGTCAGCAGACAGTTTCAGGGGCTCCCCATGCCAGGTGCAAGAAGTGACATGGGGAGAGACATGGACAGGGCCAGCCTGGCCCGACTGGGGCTTGGGGTATTTCACCGCAGCTTGGGCAAACCGCTTCCTCTCTGTGGCTGTCTGTTTCTTCATTTGGAAATGTCCGGGCTGCGCTAGGTGGAATGACGGCTGAGGAGCTCAACCTGAGGGCACTGGAAACCATGGAAGGGCTTTGAGCGGCAGTGGGCCTGTGGGGAGATCTGCTGCAAGAATGCTGGGAGAAATTGGAGGGAGAGGGAGAGGGATGAGGCTGGAGCTCTGGGGGCAGGGGAGGTTGAAGTCTGAACTGGACCCTTCGGTGGGGAAGAGGGGAACCCCCCCCCCCCGTTTGTGGCCTTCTAGTTCAGCCCCCTGTACCTTGTGGGAGTGGGGACTCAGTGATGTGTCACAGCAGCTGAAGGGTTTAAACCCTCAAACGAGAATCAGGACAAGTGTGCCTCAGTTGCAGAATTTACGAGGAATGCCAAAAAAACGCAGTGATCAAGATCAATATTTTAATGCAATATAAATTAATAAATATTTAAATCCAAGATGAACAAAATATCCAAATGTTAAATAAAGACAAGATTGGTATTGCTGAATCTTTGTCTCAGGCTCCAGTATGGCTCAGCAAGGCACTGTTGCAAACGTTTTTGGGCTGACTCTGGAGCTGCCTCCTCCAGGAAGCCTCCCCTGCCTCCTCACCCCCACCCAGGCTGGTGAGGGCGCCTTGGGCTGTCTTCACTGTCTGGGTGGTGTCTAACCACCTCGAGCCTGAAGTTCCTGGAGGGCACATCCAGACCTGAGGTCTGGTTCATGTTTGTGCCTCCGGTGCCGTGAACAGGGCTCTCCCAGAGCTAGTGTCAGTGACAAGTTCCCGAGTCCCTGACCTTGGCCTTTCGTCCTTTAGTGTAGGAATAGGAACTTGAAAGAGGCCCAGGAGGGGCCAGGCCCTTCTCAGGGAGAGCACTGGTTTCCTCTTTCCCAGACCTGTCATTCCAGTAAGATTGTTGGGACCATTGTCAGTTAATCCACATGAAACCCTTGGAACCGTGTCCTGCTTAGAGTAAATGCTCGGTAAGTGTTGGCTGTCGCTTTTAGGAGGCAGTCAGCAGAGGGCTAAGAGTCTGCAGCTGTGCTGTCCGAAGGAAATACAATGTGAGAGTGCAATTGAAGATTTTCTAGTAGCCCACATTAGAAAGAAACAGTTGAAATTAATTTTAATAATATCTTTTATCCAAATCTCCACAATATTATTTCGTCATGTAATCAATAGGAGAAAGACAAGAATGAGATATTTTACATTTTTTTTTCCAGTGCTGAGTCTTCAAGGGTTAGGATGTAGTTTATTTACAGTACACCTCATTACCGGGATCACATTTCGAGTGCTCAGTGACCATGTGTGGTTACTGGTATTGTCTAGATTAAACCTAAGCCTCCTCTTCATAGCTGTGTGATTTGGGGGCAAGTTACTTAACCTCTTTGTGCCTCAGTTTCTTCATCTTAAAATAGGGATAGCAATTGTGGGTTTGCTATGATAATTAAATAAATTGCTTAATCTAAAGTGCTTAGAAAAAGCACTTGGCACATAGTAAGTACTATGTTGTCTATTATTCTTTTAATTGTTTTTGGTGTGGCACTGCCATTTTTGCCAATTCTATCACCTCAAAGTGCTAGTTACTTAAAATTTGGTTTTAAATACTTATTTTTACTGTTAAGAACAGATACTATACTTGATCTTAGCCAAAAGGCCGAGAAGCAATTTTAAATACTTATTTTTAGATGCACACATATTTCAGTGATAGAATGCTTGCCTGCCATGCACAAGACCCAGGTTCGATTCCTGGCCCTTGCACCAAAAAAAACAAACAAAAAAATACTTATTTTTAAAACATACACCTTATTTTAGCCCCATCTAAGCAATGGATGGAGTCCACTTAACAGAAATACCTAACAAATACAATTTTAAATATTCACAAGTACCCGGTAAACCACCGAGCAGAGCCCAGCAGTTTGCAGGTTAACCCTGCCCGGGCGGGGTTTTACCCGCTCTACCCCCCTCTACCCCCAGCTCCAAGCTGAGCTTGGCTGTCTTAGCAGCAGGGGCCACGGCCGTGCCCTTAGGCTCCTTCTTTTGGCCCTTTGACCTCCCACACAAGTTGAGGAGCAGGGCACCTGGGGTCTCATCCCCCCAGCCCCACTCTGTGGCCCCGAGACTTAGTGGAGAGGGGACGACCGCCTCCATCCCACCCACAGCCCCTCCCCGCAGCCCGCCCACTGGATCCCAGCTGCGGGGGGGGGGGGGGCAGGGGGAATGGGAAGGTGGGGGGAATGGGGGGTAAGTAGGAAGTCTTGACTCCTTCCACACCTGTGTGGCCCCCATCTTTAGGCCTGTCTGCCTTCCTCTGGCCTGAACTTCCAACTCCCCCATTCTCTTCCTTCTCTCCCTCTCCCTGCATGCCCCCCCTCCTTCCTCCTTCCCTCTCTGTCCTTCCTCCTCTGGGGTGTCCCAGCTGCTCAGAAACCCAGCGGCCTTGCGTCCTAGACTTTCTCCTCCATCCCTGTCCCTTGCAGCTCCTGCCCCAGACCATGACAAGGAGGCGATCCAAGTAGCCGCTGTCTCTGGGCGGACCGGGGTGTCCTTGGCAGCCCAGCAGGTGAGTCTGGGGTTGGGCAGGTGGGAGCTGGGCTGGGGGAGGGCGGGTTCCACGGGGGCTGAGACCTAAGGTCCCAGTTTCCACTTTGAAAAACAAGACTGGGAGGCCAGGGGTGAGGCCCAAGGTCCTTGACGAGCGCCCCCAGGAGGGTGCTGAAGGATTGGGGCGGGGCAGGGGCCCGCACATGGGGTGCAGGGAGGCTGGGGGCTGTGGGTGTGGGTGGGGTCTCTGCCACTGTCTGCTTATTTGTTTCCCCTCCTCGCCTTGCGAGTTTTTGTCTCTTCCTCATTTCTGGGCTGTATACATGATTATCATATTATCTTTTTTTGAAAAAGTACAAGTTTATTGAGATATACCGTATGTTCACATACCATAATAGTCATCCAAACTGTACAGTCAGTGGTTCACAGTATTGCCATAGCTGTGCATCGTATTCTCTTTTACATTTTATTGATTTTTTGAAAATGGTTCGAAATGAAAAGATACAGAGAGATATCGTGAAAGGTAACTCTCCCTTTCCCTTCTACCCCGTCCCCAGCTGTCCAATTCTCCCCAGAGGTGGCCAGTTTCTTGTCCGTCTGTCCAGAGGTATTCTGTGTATAAATGTATGTGCGTATGCATGTATATATTTTTCTTTAACCTTGAAGCATCTAACCTTTAGAGGTTTGCTTATTTAACACTGTTCTGCTCATTGCCTTTTCACTTCAAAACAAACCATTAATGTAATTTTTTGTGAACTTTAGAATCTGCCTATCTAAAAAAATTCCAGTTGGTGTTTTAGTTGGGATTGCATTAAAGGCATAGCTTCACTCTGGAAAAAGTGGCATCTTTATAGCATTGTGCCACCTTATCCAGGAACGTCAAATGCATTTCTGTTTGTTTATATCTTCCTTTGGATCCCTCAGTAGCCTTTTTTTCCCTCCTTTAATGCACATCGTCCAACATTCAGGAGATATAAAAAGATGAACAGTGAGAAGTCTCTATCCCACCCAGAAGTGGATTTTCAGGGAGCTTGAGCTTCAGGGCTCTTTCCAGAGGTGAGGGATGGCCTAAGCAGTGTGTGCACCTGGCTGTGTGGTTTTGTAAATTTTGTAAAAGTAAGATATTTTTGTGTCCTTTTTCTTAAAGAGGGTGGTCATCCGAATTATATAAGCCTCAGTCCCCCTACAATCCAGATCTCCTCTGCTCTCGCTCCCTTCAGCCACACAATCGCCCTGCTTGGAGACAAGCAGCACTGCCTGGTCTCCTGTGTATCTTTTCAGAGTTATTTTACGCATTTACAGGTAGATCCATATGTGCCAGTCTCTTCCCACAGGCAAGGCAGAATGCTATGCGTACTGTTTGCCATTTTTCTTTATTCATTTAACAATCTATTTTGGAGGTCGAATCGAGATATAAGGGGGTTCCTCATTTTTTTTATAGCTGCCCAGTGTTATACCGTGTGACAGCAGCGTCATTTAGGTAACCATTCTCCACTTCATGGACATTTTGGTTATTCCCCATCTTTTGTTATTATACACAGTGATGCCACAAATGGCCGTCTGTACAATGACATGTACCTATAAAACTGCAGGATAAACGACTAAGGGTAGCTTGGGGTTTTTTCATTTTTATTTCTTTATTATGGAAATTATAGGTTTCCAGAAAAATCACGCATAAAATACAGAGTTCCCATTTATCACCCCATGATTGACACCTTGTATTATTTGTTAGAATTTGTTACAATTCATGAAAGAAGTTTTTTGTAATTGCACTGTTAACTGTAGTGTGTCTTTTATAATAGGGTTCGCTGTTGGTGTTGTGCAGTCCTGTGTTGTTGTTGTTTTTAATTTTTATTCAAGTAACATATACCACCTTAAATTTCCCCTTTTAACCACATTCAAATATATGATTCAATGCTGTTGACCGCATTTACAATGTTGTGCTACTATCGTCACCATCCATTACCAAAATTTCACCATCAACCCAAAGAGAAACTCTGAAAAATTTAAGTATTAAATCCCCATTCCTTACCCCCAGCCTGGCCCCTGGTAATGTATTCTAGTTTCTAACTCTATGAATTTGCTTATTCTAATGGTTTCCTATCAGTGAGATCATGCGATATTTGTCCTTTTGTGCCTATTTTATTTCACGCAACTTGATGTTGTCAAGGTTTATCCAGGTTGTTACAGGTGTCAGAACTTCATTTCTTTTCATTGCTGAATAATAGTCCATTCTGTGTATAGACCATGTTTTATTTATCTGCTCTTCAGTTGATGGACACATGGGTTGCTTGCATCTTTTGGCAATTGTGAATGATGCCTCCATGAACATTGGTGTGGCAATATCTGTTTAAGTCCCTGCTTCCAGTTATTGGGTATATTTCTAGAAGTGGAATTGCTGAGTCATATGGTCATTCTATACTTAACTTCCTGAGGACCTGCCAAACTGTCTTCCACAGCAGCTACACCACTTTACATTCCCACCAGAAGTGAATGAGTGTTCCCACTTCTTCACGTCCTCTACAACATTTGTAATTTTCTGGTCTTTTGGGTTTTTTAATAGTAGCCATTCTTGTGGGTATGGAATGATATCCCATTGTGGTTTTGATTTGAATTTACCTAATGGCTAATTATGTTGAGCATCTTTTCATGTGCTTTTTTGGCCATTTGCATATCTTTGGAGAAACATATACTCAAGACTTTTGCCCATTTTTAAATTGGGTTGGTTATCTTTTAAATGATGAGTTGTAGGATTTCTTTATATATTTTGGATATTAAATTCTTAGCAGATTTGTGATCTCCAAATATTTCCTCCCATTGTATAGGTTGTCTTTTTACTTTCATGTAAAGTT
Organism: Myrmecophaga tridactyla; assembly: GCA_004026745.1. NCBI lineage: Eukaryota > Metazoa > Chordata > Mammalia > Pilosa > Myrmecophagidae > Myrmecophaga > Myrmecophaga tridactyla. The sequence goes on along the minus strand of PVIY010038596.1, from coordinate 14,330 downwards.
CTTTGATGCACAAAAGTTTTGTTTGTTCATTTGTTTGTTTTTTTAAATTTTGATGAGGTTCCATTTATCTGTTTTTTCCTTTTGTTCTTTGTGCTTGGGTATAAAGTCTAAGAAACCATCACCTCACATAGGGTTCTGAAGATGCTTCCCTACTTTTCTTCTAGGAACTTTATATTTCTGTTTCTTATATTTAGGTCTTTGTTCCATTTTGAGTTTATTTTTGTTTATGGTGTGTTTATGATGGTTTATGGTGAACTGTAACACAGCTCAACAGTTTCAGATACTTCCCTCCAGCCACTCCTATATGCCATAAACTAAAAAGGGATATCTATATAATGCATAAAAATAACCTCCAGGATAACCTCTCAACTTTGTTTGAAATCTCTCAGGCAGTGAAACTATTTTGTCTCATTTCTCTCTTCCCCTTTTGGTCAAGAAGGCTTTCTCAATCCCCTGATACTGGGTCCCATCCCAGGAGTCCTGTCCTACATTACCAGGGAGATTTACACCCTGGAAGTCCCTTTTCTTCCTGAGTCAATGTAGGTATTTGGTGTGGTTCAAGGAATTTGTCCATTTCATCTGGTTATTTAATTTGTTGGCATATAGTTTCTTCATAGTATCCTCTTATAGTTCTTTTTACTTCTGTGGGGTCAGTAGTAATGTCCTGCTTGTAGTTATTTGTGTTCTCTGCTTCTTTTTCTTTGTAAATCTAACTACAAGTTTGTCTATTTTATTGATCATTTCAAAGAAGCAACTTCTGATTTTGTTGATTCTCTCTTTTATTTTTGATTCTCTATTTCACTTATCTCCACTCTAATCTTTTGTTATTTCCTTCCTTCTACTTACTTTGGGTTTAGTTCATTCTTTTTCTAGATCCTCTAGTTTTGAAGTAAGGTTTCCTTTTAATGTAATAATTTAGAACTATAAATTTCCCTTTCAACACTGTCTTTGCTGCACCCCCTATATTTTGGTATTTTTTATGTTCATTTTCATTCACCTCAAGATACTTTCTCATTTCCCTTGTAATTTCTTTTTTGACCCATTGGTTGTTTAAGAGTATGTGGTTTAATTTCCCCATATTTGTGAATTTTCCTTTTCTCCCTCTGTTACTGATTTCTGGCTTCATTCCATTGTGGTTGGAAAAGATATACCATGTATGATTTCAATATTTTTAAATTTATTGTCCTCGTTTTGTGACCTAATGTATAGTCTATCTTGGAGAATGATCCATGTGTACTAGAGAAATATCTGTATTCTGCTGCTGTTGGATGAAGTGTTCTATTTATGTCTGTTAGGTCTAGCTGATTTCCCCCCACCCCCTCATGGGCAGGCACTGGGAATCGAACCCGGGTCTCCGGCATGGCAGGCAAGAACTCTGCCACTGAGCCACCATCGCCCACCCTAGTCTAGCTGATTTTTAGAGTATTGTTCAAGTCTTATATTTCCTTATTGATCTTCTGTCTAGATGTTCTATCCATTATTGAAAGTGGTGCACTGAAATCTCCTACTATTAATGTAGAACTATTTCTCTCTTCAAATCTGTTAATATTTACTTCATATATTTTGGGGCTCTGCTGTTAGGTCCATAAATATTTATAATTGTTATGTCTTCTTGTTGAATTAACCCCCGTGTCAGTATATAATGACTCTCTTTATCCCTCACAACAATTTTGACATGAAGTTTATTTCATTTCATATTAGTATAGCTACCCTAGCTTGTTTTTGTTAATAACTTGCATAGTATATTTTTTCCATATACTATGGAAAAAAATGTCTTTGAATTTCAGTTGAGTCTCTTGTAAACAGAACATAGTTGAGTCACACTTTTTTATCCCTTCTCCCAAGCTCTGCCTTTTGACTGAGGCATTTAAGCCATTTACATTTAAAATAATCACTGCTAACACAGGACTTTCTTTTGCCACTTCACTCTTTTGTGTTTATAAGTATTATACCTTTTTGACACTCAGTTCCGTCATTAATGCCATCTTCTGTATTTATTTATTTTTTTTGTATTGTGCTATTTTGAGTCCCTTCTCATTTCTTTTTCTGGCATGGGCAGGCTCCGGGAATCAAACCCCAGTCTCTCACATGGCATGGAGAATTCTGCCGCTGAGCCACCATTGCACCACCCTCTTCTCATTCTTTCTGAATCTAGTTTCATGTGTTTTCTTTGAGGTTACTGTGCAGTTAAAATTTAACACCCTTAATCTATAAAAATCATATTTGATATGATATATCAGTTTATCTTCAGTGACATACATATACACTTCCTCTACTCCTCTGTTTTTTGGTTACTTATTACCGATTATATCTTACATATTTTATGATATGATTTCTCATACTTTTTAATGCATTTGCATTTTAGTACCTGTAAGAAGTAAAAAGTGAAGGTATGTAACAAATAATACAATACGATAGGACTGGCATGTATAATTATCCATATCATTAACTTACCAGAGATCTTTATTTCCTTATGTTGCTTCGAGCCACTGTCTAGTGACCATTCCTTTCAGTCTGAAGAAGTACCTTTAACATTGCTTACAGAGTGGGTTTAGTGGTAGTGAACTTCTTTAGCTTTAGTTTATCTGGAAATGTCTTATTCGCTCCCTCTTTTTTTTTCAACTTTTTTTATTGTGTAGTATAGCATATATACAAAGCAAAGAAATAGAAAAGCAATAGTTTTCAAAGTACTCCTCAAAAGTGGTCACAGGATAGATCCCAGTGTTGTTTGTCATGGGCTACCAATCAGTGCTCTCATACTTTTCCTTCTAGCTGCTCCAGAATATAGGAGGCTAGAGGGCTTAAATACTTTTTTTTTATTATCACAATCGACTTTTCTTTCCTTCTTTTTTTTGTGGACAACAACATATATACAAAAAAAAAGCTGTGAATTTCAAAGCATAGCCCCACAATAGTTGTAGAACATATTTCAGACTTTGACATGGGTTACAATTTCACAATTTTAGGTTTTTACTTTTAAGTGCTCTAAAATACTGGAGAGTAAAAGAGATATCAATGTAATGATTCAGCATTCATATTCATTTGTTAAGTCCTATCTTCTATGTATAATTCCACCATCACCTTTGATCTTTCGATACCTTTCTTTGAGGTTGTTTGGGCTATGGAAATTCTAATATGGGGTAGGGAGATGGAACTATCTGATGTTCTGGAGAGGCTGGGCTAGGTTTCAGGACTTATCTGGACCAGAGACCCATCTAGAGGTTGTAGACTTCCAGAGAGTTACTCTAGTGCCTGGAACCTTTGTAGAATCTTATATATTGCCCTAGGTGTTCTTTAGGATTGGCTAGAATGCTCCTGGTTGGGGGTTGGCAGGTTATGATAGGTAGCAAAGTCTACCTGAAACTTGCATAAGAGCAACCCCCAGAGTAGCCCCTCGACTCTATTTGAACTGTCTCTGCCGCTGATACTTTATTAATTACACTTCTTCTTTTCCCCCTTTTGGTCAGGATGGAATTGTTGATCCCACGGATGATCCTATGGTCTGGATTCATCCCTGTCTCCCTCATTTTTTTAAAGAAAATCTCACCAAAATAAAATTATTTGTTAGCAATTGTTTTCTTTCAGCACTTAAAATATTTCATACCACTGCCTTTTTGCCTCTGTGGTTTCTGTTGAGAAATCAGCAGTTAATTTTATAGGGATTACCTTGTATATAACTTCTTGCTTTTCTCTTGCAGCTTTAAAAATGCTCTCCTTGTCCTTTACATTGGAAAATTTGATTACTATGTGTCTGGCTGTGGTTCTTTTTGAGTTTATCCTTTTGGGGGGTTGTTGGACCCCTTGAATGTGCACATTCATGTCTTTCATTAAATTTGGAAAGTTGTCTGCTGTTATTTCTTTGGATGTCCCTTCTGCCCCGTTCTCTCCATCTTCTGCTTCAGGGACCCCCATAATGTGTATACTGGTGTGCTTAGCGTTGTCCCACAAGTCTTTTAAGCCCTTTCATTATCCTTTGTCCTTTGTTCTTCTTTCTTTCTGCTCCTTAACTTGAATGATTTCAATTTTCTTGTCTTCACAAGCACTGATTCTTTATTTTGCCACCTCCAATCTGCTGACGAACCTGTCTCGGGAATTTTTCATTTCAGTTATTGTGTTCTTCAATTCCAGTATTTCTCTGGAGAGATGGCTGTATCATCCATTCGTTGTTTTCCTCGTATCCTTTAGTTCTGTCTCTATGTTTTCCTTTATCTCGTTGAGTACATTGCAGATTATTTTAATAATGTTAATCGTTTTCAGTGATGGTTTCAGGATTTTTATCTTGTTCCTTTGGATGAGCCATCATTTCCTGTTTCTTTGCTTGTCTTGTAATCTTTTGTTGCATACTGTACATGTTAATATTTTCAGGTGTTAACACTGGGATTTAATCCCTGGGCTGTCCCTTAAGTATGTATCCCCTAGTGATATGACAGACTTTCTTGAATGCCGGGAACTAATCAAACCACCAACCAAGACAAAAAACACCTTTCACTGACTTTGCCAATTGTTTCTGCTTTGGTTGGTGGTGTCCTTCAGAGCTTAGCCCTCCTATCAAGATCAGCCCAAGACAGATGGGAGGTGCAGCGTCCTCTGTCTTACCTGAGCCTGTGTAGAGCCCGAGCTGGGGAGCCTGCTTGTTTTCCTGGGCTTGTACTTGCTAGAGGGCTTAGGAATTTCCAATTTACCGTTTACAGGAGTTCCAGTGAGCTCCCCCTCTACTCCCTTTGAAATAGACTACCTGCCCTTCCTGAGTGCTGTCTTGAGCTACTTCAAGCCTGTACTCCTTTGCCCCAGGCCACTTCAGTGTAATTGTTTCTGTGCCCTCAGGACAAACTGGGAAGGCCGAACCCAGACATATTCAGGGCTCAGTCTCTCAGACTTCTGCCAGATAGACTGGCACTGACATACGCGCACCCGGGTATGCACCTAGGAACCACTGCCCCCGCTGGAATAGGGCCAGGCACCCACAATGGGAGTGCAAGCTGGCTCCACCCTGTGGTGGGGTGGGGGTGGGGGTGAGAGAGGGGCCAGCCAGTGTACCAGGAGCTGATCGTATGACTCTTGAAGCCATAGAATTCAGTGCTTGCCTTATTGATGCTGGCGTTTATGATGACCCATATTGTTACTTTTGCCAGAGCTCTTTGTTTCTTTATGTTGCCCCTAGTTACTGTCTTTGAGATTCCTCTACCGCCTTTGCCCAAGGGGGCTGGGGTAAAGACCAGTGATGTGAAGTAGCTTGTCAAAGGGGGCGATCTGGGATCAGACCACCCTGGAGTTTGGAGAACTAGCTCTTTTCTGACCCACCCTGACACCAGCAGGCTGCTCCAGGAGCCAGCGCTCCAGTCCCCCCTGCTGTCTGCCACAGGCTGGGGGAAGAGGACGGCAGCTGCTGCTGGGAGGGTGCAACCCACTGGTCTTTATTGCACATCGCCGGCCTCTTCCGCCCTTCCCTCGATGCTGCACAGTGTTCCCCTAGACTCCAGAGTTTCAAGTGGTTGATTAGACAGTTCCTGCCAGTTCAATAGTCATTTTGGTGGAGGACTGATTCCTGGAGCTTCCTACTGCACCATCTTCCCACAGTCCCCCATTACTCTTATTAGAGATTGGGGGTTTTGAAAACTATTATGGCATCACCCTTCCTCGAGGCGCTCCCACCCGCCATGTCCCATGTTGGGGAAGGCCCGTTTCCCCCATCCCATTACCCATACCGTGTCTTATCAGATGTTTTGCCCTTTGCCTATGGAAAGTGGTGAAGTTGAATTCCTTTTCATATGTTTGAGAACCATTTATATTTGGTATTGATTGGTGGTGATGGTAACACAACACTGTGAATATAATTAACCCCACTGAATTTCAAAGTGATTAAGATGGGAAATTTTCTGTTGCGTATATGTTAGCACAATAAAAATTAAATACCTGCCCCCCCACCCCTAAAGAGGAAGGGGAGAAAAAGAAAAGGACAATTTTTACTTTCCTTTCTATGAATTTCTCTGTTCACATTCTTTGCCTGTTCTTTTGTCGGTTGTGGGAAGGGTTACTCGCTTACAGGCCGTGTGAGGCGGACTTGACTCACCTTCTGGAACATTCTGCTTCCTCCATGGCATGGAAGTGGGGCAAGGCTCATCCCCCAGGCTGGGCCTGCAGAGAGACCAGCGGTGGTGCCCTTCAGGCCTGACATGCTCACTGAGCCCTGGGCCCAACCCTCACCTGGGAACTGGGACTCCAGAGACAGTAGGGCCCTGCCCTAGGCCTTGTGGAGTGCGTCGGAGGTCGTGGTGTTAGAAGTGGTGTATTAGTTAGGGTTCTCTAGAGAAACAGAATCAACAGGAAACACTCACAAATATAAAATTTACAAAAGTGTCTCACATGACCACAGGAACATAGAGTCCAAAATCCACAGGGCAGTCTGTGAAACCGACGATTCCGATGGAGGGTCTGGATGAACTCCACAGGGGAGGCTCACCAGCCAAAACAGGAAGAGGCTGTCTCTTCTGAATCCTCCTTAAAAGGCTTCCGGTGATTAAATTAAGCATCACTCATTTCAGAAGACACTCCCCTTGGCTGATTACAAATGGAATCAGCTGTGGATGCAGTTGACATGATCATGATTTAATTCTATGAAATGTCCTCATTGCAACAGACAGGCCAGTACTTGCCCAACCAGACAAACAGGTACCACCACTTGGCTCAGTTGACACGTAAACCTGACCATGACAAGTGGTTTCTAGAAAAGGAGATGTGAACTGGATGCCAGGAAGGAGACACATGAGCTGATGCCAGGGTGGGTTTCAGGCAGAGGGGACAGCCTGTGTGTTCAGAGACTTGGCATTGCCCAGCTTTGCCTGGCATTGGGGGCACAGGGAAGGAAGCTCAAGGGCAGAGCTTAAACCCATGGCATGGGGGGCCGTGCCTGGGTGGCTGTGCCTCTGAGCCCATGCCCATGTCTATTGCAGGTCTGAACAGAACCCTTCCGGCTGGGCCTCTGCTGCCGGAGAGCCATGGCAGAGGCCAGGGACGCCGTGCTGTCGGTGGCTGAGTGGCTGCGGGCCCTGCACCTGGAGCAGTACAGCGGGCTGTTCGAGCAGCACGGGCTGGTGTGGGCCACCGAGTGCCATGGCCTCAGCGATGCCCGGCTGATGGACATGGGCATCCTACTCCCCGGCCATCGCCGCCGTATCCTGGCAGGCATGCTCCGTGCCCACGCGCCCCCAGTCCCCGCCCCCCGCCCCACCCAACGGCCAGTGCCCATGAAGCGCCACATTTTCTCCTCACCGTCTGCGCCTGCCACTCCGCCCGAGCCGCTGTCAACTGCGAGAGAGGAAGAGGGGCTGCCCACTGCCCCACCCATCCCGCCCCGGAGGAGCTGCCTTCCTCCTGTCTGCTTCTCCACCCCAGCCCCACCCGCCCCACACCCTGGGCTGCCTCCACTGCCTGCCAAGCGGCACTTGCTGGAACTGAGTGTGCCACCTGTGCCCCCCCGGACTGGTCCCCCCCGCCTGATGGTGAGGTGAGTGGATGTCACCCAGGCTGGGAGAGACATGGACAGAGGATCCTAGAGGGTCGGTGGGGAGTTGGTGGCCTTTAACATTGGGGTGAGGAAGGCACGTCGGGTGCAGGGAACAGTATGTGCAAAGCGCAGAGGTAGGAAGCACTGTGGGGGCACCCTGAGCAGACAGTGTGGCTCAGCCGATGGGGAGTGTGGGTGAGGCTTGAGGGTGGGGCTTGTGGGCCATGCTGAAAAGGCCAGGCTGGGGAGCCAGGATTTTATCCTGAGAGTGGTGGGGAGCCGTGAAGGTTTTAAGCAGAAGGATGGGATGAAATGTGGATGCTGAGACGATACCTCTGGCTGCTGGTGGGGGTTGGCAGTGGGGAAGGAGGCTGGGAGCTGTGTGAGAGGGCTGGGGCGCAGGCTCAGGTCAGAGGTGCCCGCTCAGGCTGCGGTAACGAGACTCAGAGAAGTAGGCAGGGTGGGGTGAGGTGCTCGCCCTTGAAGGCCAGGACCCAGGGAGCTGCCTGGATGTTGGCAGGAAGGGACGGCAGCTGACATGGCTTGCAGGTTTCCGTCCCCAGTGTCTGGGTGGACGGTAGTGCTGTCACTGCCCAGGGCCCCAGCAAGAGAGTGAACTGGGGAGGAAGTCTGGCTCGGTTTGGGGGATCTGGGGTGCATTGTGGAGTTGGGATGTAGCGTGTGGAGGAAATGATGGATGCCCTTGCTGGGGGGCGGGAGCTAGTGTTGGTGCTCCGTCATGCCCAGTCCTCCCCCTTCGTGCTGCTCCTGCCCCACGTCACCAGGTCCCGGGGACGCTTCTCCGACCTCACCCTACTCGCCCTTCCTCCTCCTCAGAACACTTTTCTCCTACCCTGGCTCCTGCTCCTCCTTCTTTTCTTTCTTTCTTTCTTTCTTTTTTTTTTTTTTTAAGTGTTTTTTATTGTGAAATATATATACAAAGAAAAGAAAGAAAAAGCAATAATTTCCAAAGCACACTTCAGCAAGTACTTACAGGACAGATCCCAGGGTTTGTCGTGGGCTGCCAGTCCACTATTTCAGATTTTTATTTCTCACTGTCCCAAAACACTGAAGAAATATCAGGGTTATATTCTGAAATATCAGAAATATCAGGCTAGAAGAAATATCAATATAGTGATTCAGCAGTCATACACATTCGTTAAATCCTATTTTCTTTGTTATAACTCTTCCTTCTCCTCTGATCCTTCTCCCAGCCTGTAGGAATCTTTAGGCAACGCCTCTCCTTGTTTTCTCAAGTTTCTTCCTACTTCTGTGGTCATTCCATCTTTATCCTCACAGATGCCCTCCCTTCCGACCATTTCCTGGGGCCCCAGCTGGGAGGGAGCGTACCCAGGTGGGCCCAGGTGTGTGTTCAGGGGCATCATGGGGACTTACTGGAGCACCTGGGCCCTAGTCAGGCTTCTTGGTGGAGGTAGGATGTGCACAGAGAGAGGGCTCCTGGTCCGTTATTTTTGGGGCACTGTGCTGGGTGCTTTGCTAATGTGTTCTTATTCAACCCCTGCAGGAAGCCTACCAGGGGACTTGTGTCCCGTTTGAAAGCAGGGAAACTGAGGCACAGAGAAGGGAGGGGAGCATTGCCAAATCAGTGCCCAGTATATGCTCAAGGAGCCCCTGGGGGAGGGCATGGGAAGTTTTCCCTACCCAGAGAGGGGCCTTAGGTCACGGGCCCTTGAAGGACAGACCAGGGCTGCAGAGTCTTGAGGTTCGACTGGTGGAAGCACAGAAAGGGTTCCTGCCGGTCCTGGATTCACACAGCTGGAGGCCGTCACCTGGGCCCGCTTCTAGCCCAGCTTAGTTTCCTGGTGCCATTCCGCCCTCTAGTGGCCATTTTCATGCATGCAGGAGTTAAGTTTCCTTTCCTTCAACCCCACCACTGGGATGGATTGTGTGTGCGTGTATATGTGTATGCCGGTGCATGTGTCTGGTCTGTCTGTCTGTCTCTCTCTGGAGAATGGGAATAGGTGAACAAGGGGAGGAGGCAGGGCCTTGTCCTTTGGGAGCTCATGCAGCTTGAGGAGACACAAACACCCATGGGGAATAGAGCCCTGGCTTCCTGCTTAGGAGGTGGGGCACCTGGGTTGGGCCCAGCTCTCTGTGTTGGGAGCTGCCCTCAGGGCCCGTTCCCCCATGAGATCAATGGGTGTTGGTGCAATGCCCTCTATGGCCCTCCACTGCCCTCTCTGGCCCTCCTGACACTGGCCTCTGAGTTGAGATTTGCTGGGTAAGGCTAGAGGCCTGGGCCTGGGATACCAGTCCAAACCCTCAAAGCCTCAGTCTGAACTGCAGGCCTCTTAGCTGGCCTCTGGGGGAGGCCAGGCCCCTGTATCAGGAGTGGGTACAGATGATCACGCCTCACTCATATGGACTAACCATGATATACAAACTCAGAGAATTGAAGTTGAGGGCATGGGTTATCAGGTTGGGGCCTATTGTAAAGGTTCCTAGACTGTAAGCTCTTACAGCAGTCATATCTGTTCTGGAGTTGTAAGTGTTTTTTTAAGGTTTGAGCTATTTATATATAAACTGGTCATTCCCTTGAACTTTGGGTATTTGTGTAACACCTGAGACCCAGAGTTAGAGCTCTGAAGCTTTGAAAGTCAGCATTACATCATACAGCAACTGTTAAAAAGTTGAAAAAAGTGATCAGACTTCGACTGGAGATATGAATGAAGCTGATCTGGATAGGACTAAGGTAAATCAGAATACTGGGTAAAGGATGATATGGTCTATAATTTAAAACTTCAACTCCTGTGGGAGACCAAAGGAAAAGATGTTTATTTGGTGCAAAATTTATATTTTTCATAGGACATTATCTAATTTAACTTGTATGGTCCGTTTATTCGAACACCATAATTACATGGAATCTTGAACAGGGAGTGGGATCTTGTCACATTGTACAGGTTAGTGTGATGCCCTGATACAACCCAGAGTAACTTGGGCTGAGAATTAAAAAGTATTTGCATAATCCCCTTGGGGACTGGGGAGACAGGAGGAAATATTCAGCTTCCCCATCTGGGGAATTCCTGATGTTCTCACAAGCAGTGAGGACAAACAATGCAATAGGCTGAGCCCTCCATCTTGGGGCTCACACTTTTGAAACTGATTCCTGCAAAGGAGAAGCTAAGCCTACTTATAATTATGCCTAAGAGTTGCCCCCAGAGAACCTCTTTTGTTGCTCAGATGTGGCCTCTCTCTCTAAGCCAACTTGGCAGGTGAACTCACTGCTCTACCACCCCACTCTCGATCTATGTGGGACATGACTCCCAGAGGTGTAAATCTCCCTGGCAACATGGGACAGAATTCCTGGGGATGAGCTGGAACCCAGCGTCATGGGATTGAGAAAACCTTCTTGACCAAAAGGGGGAAGAGAAAAATCAGACAAGATAAAGTTTCAGTGGCCAAGAGATTTCAGAGTCAAGAGCTTATCCTGGAGGTTATTCTTATTTATTATACAGATATCCCTTTTTAGTTTGTGGTATGTTAGAGTGGCTAGAAGGAAGTACCTGAAACTTTTGAACTGTATTCCAGTAGCCTTGATTCTTGAAAACAATCGTATAACTTATATAGCTTTTACAGTGTGACTGTGTGATTGTGAAAACCTTGTGTCTGCTGCTCCCTTTATCCATGGTGTGGGCAGATGAGTAAAAGCACAAGGACAAAAAATAACTAAATAATGGGGGAGGGGAATAAGAAAAACAGTGGGTGTGGAGGACCCAAAATTCATTTCATGCCAAAGTAATTTGTAAAACGTTTTCTCCACAATTTGGGACTACAGCATAGGGCTGAGTGGGGGTGGGGGTGGGGATGTCACAAGGCCTGGCCTCCTGTGTCCCAGGGTCTTTGACACTTAAAGAGCCATGAGCCTCTGCAGTCCTAGTCCACCAGTCTCTCAGGGTGTCCAGTCTTTAGAGCCCAGTGGTGGAAAAGCTCACAGCAGATGGCGCCTCACAGGTGTAACAGGTGAAGACGGCTGGACTTTGCAGTGAGCCCCCAGTCCCTTCCCCCAGGTCCATGGCACACAATGAAGACCGCTCCTAGCGGGAGTCCCACCGTGGCTTTTCCTGACTCGGCCTCCCTGTCTCTGCTTGCACGCCCTAGTGAGGGAACTCTCTCTCCATAGGATACCAGATCCTGGGGTGACCAACTGGGAACACGTCTCCCTGGCTCTGGGCCCATCTCAGGCTCCGCAGCAGAATTTTGGGGCTCTGTGTTTGCTGTGTGTTCTCTCAGAGTAGTGACCCCATGTGAAGATATGCCTTACCCATTGGCGTGTGCACTCTTGCGTATGAGTGTGTGTGTATGTTCGGGAAAGCTATCAGGGGAGGAATGTGTTTGTGTATATACATATTCATACCAGTTCTAAGGTTTGATCCTAATATTTATGAGTGTATGGGGGTTTGTGCAGTTTCGGCACTGATTTGAAGCTGAGTGTGTGTGTGTGAGTTCACCAGGGTAAATATGTACACACACACGTGCCCACGTGTACGGGTAGGGTGGGGGTTACAAAAGCCTAAGTACGTTCCTGAGTGTGCATGTGCTATTTGGGGAGTGAACTGGCGTGTGTTTGATTTGTGTACTGCCAGGTGTGAGCCAGTGTGTGTACATGTGTGTACACATGTGTCAAGATGGTGAACCCACTAGAATGCCACCTCTACCCAGGCTAGGATCTTTGTCTCTTTTGTTTACTGCTGGCTCCCCAACATTTGAGGCAGGCCCCTCATTTGTACCCTAGAAGTATTTGTGGTGGTGTTCTAGTTTACTAGCTGCCAGAATGCAACACACCAGAGACAGATTGGCTTTTAATAAAAGGGGATTTATTTTGCTAGTTCTTCAGAGGAAAGGCAGCTAACTTTCATCTGAGGTTCTTTCTTACGTGGGAAGGCTCAGGGTGGTCTCTGCTGGCCTTCTTTCCAGACCTCTGGGTTCCAACAACTTTCCCCAGGGTGATTCCTTTCTGCATCTCCAAAGCCCTGGGCTGAGCTGCAAGTGCTAAGATGAGGTATGCCGAGCTGCTTGGGCTGGGCTATGTTGTGCTCTCTCATTTAAGCACCAGTCAATTAAGTCAAATGTCATTCATTGCAGCAGGCACGCCTCCTAGCCGACTGCAGATGTAAATCAGCAACAGATGAGGTCACGTACCATTGGCTCATGTCCACAGCAACAGAACTAGGTGCCTTCACCTGGCCAAGTTGACAACTGAATCTAACTACCACAGGTGGAAATAAATGGACAGATGCCTGCATGAGTTTATGTACTACTGGGTGCTGAGCTCGGATGCAAGGACCTATAAATGCACTCGCACTCCCCACGGTGACCCAGCACCAGTGAGCATCCTTGGGACGCTGTGCTCATCACCCCAAATCTCTTTCCCCCATCCTGCTACCCTCCATATTACCCCAGACCTCTTGGAAGGGAGAGGCCTTCAGAGGAGGCAGGTGGGAAGAATGAGGCCAGGATAAGATCCTCCCGCACACACCAAACTATAAGCAAATCAGAAAATAACCGAGAATTGGGTCCCTCCTCCCCACTCTGGGATGAGTCCTGTCCTCTCAGAACCAGGCTCACCATTCTCCTGGCATGGCAGGAGCCTGCTTCACTCCCAAAGAGTCTGCACCTCCTACCATTATTTAAGCCTGTACGGAACTTTCTGAGGAGTCCAAAAGTGCTGAGAAACCTGCCCAAAGCATCCTGCCCTAGGGTGCCCACATCTACACGCCACCTTCCCAGGCCCAGTCTTTTCAACTCCAAGTATCAGAGGGATCATTTCTCATCCTGGGTTCCAAGGTTAGGCACTCCACAGAGCCCCTGCCAGTCTGCTCTGGGCCTCAGTTTCCTCCTCTGGTACCTGCATGCCTGGAAATACCTAGGGAAGAGAGAGTATTTGCCCAGAGGGGACAGCTGACATCTGGAGTCAAGCACTGCAAGGCCGTCTGCCTGGGCCTTTGCCTTGCAGTCCAGCCAATCCCTGGTCTTCTTGAGAGCTGGTCACTTGTTGCCGGGGCAGAACTTGTTTCCTTCAAAGAGTCTTTTTTGCAGTCTCTCTGGACTTCTTAATGAGGCAGAGGAGGGGGAGAGGGAGAGGCCGCCGCCAGGGCTAGCCAGGATCAGGGCTTCCTGAGCATACAGTCTTGCCCTGAAAAGCCCAGTGAGACTGTCCCGCTAGGGTTTGGGGTTGTCCCATTCTAGCTTGGGGTTGGGGGGGGGCGGGCAGTGGGCGGCAGGAAGGAAGTGTCTGTCCCGGGGGATTCTGGGTAACTTTTCTCTTTCTCTCTGCCAGTGTTTTCAGGAAGTATGCAAGTTGGCCAGGGCTGCAGGGGGCGGGGAGGCAGAGAGCAGGAAGCCCGGGGAGACCAGAGCTGCTTGCAGACACATACACACATACCACTCTCCCGGACAGACCCATAATTATACACGAAACCTACACACACACTCGGAGGAGTGATTCACAGACAGACAGACAAATCACAGGTGTGCAGAGCTGCACCTGGAACCAAACACTTCCCAGGAAACCTTGGCCTCCGACACACCCAGGGAACAGGGGCCCGGCTATCCCCTGGACCAGCCCAGCTTGCACGGGGAGGCACACAACACATGCACTGAGCCCGCCTGGCTGGAGCCGTGAGTCCTGGGGCCCAGGACCCCGCGGGCACCTGAGGGTGAGCGAGGGGCAGCTTTGGGCTGGCTTGATGGGCAGGTGGGAGAAAGGTGCCTGGCTGCCTTTCACCTCTGGGCTGGGTTTTCTGTGCTCTCCTCCTTACGTTCTTTTTTGCCCTTGAATTTTTCTCTCTTCCTTCATTTTCTCCCC
>PVIY010038595.1:0-23775 GCA_004026745.1 Myrmecophaga tridactyla | reverse complement strand
TTCTGCTCAAAAGCCAGACTCTGCTGGTTACCTACCCAAAATACATTCTCCTCCTCTTCATTTTAACAGAACTACAGTATTATTCAGGATGTCATTGTGTCCACTTAAAATACTCACCTTCCCAGACTCCTTTGCAGCAAGGTGTGGTCATGTAACCCATTTTGTGTCGTGAGACATGACTCAAAGTCTGCTAGAGACTGGGGAAAGTTTTTGCCTTCCTCATAAGACCCCTGCCTTTCCCCCTCTCTCCTTTCCCCCTTTCTCCTTTCCTTTCTTTTTTCCTTCCTTTCTTTCTATTCTACCCTCCTTTCTTTCTTCTTTTTCCTGCCTGATCCACAAACATGAGACTCAATGTGTGGTAGCCATCTTGGAAACATAAGGCAATAAATTCAGAAGCTAAAGATGGTGGAGCGGAAAGAGAAAAGGAGCCTGTGACATTCATGACACCTTGGAGCTGCTGCATCAGACTTAGACTTCTAGATATGTGGGAATAATACACCTCTATTAGTTAAGACTCTGTACTCAAGCTTATGTTAAAGAGTAGCCTAATGAAACTAGCTGTCCCAAACTGACTCTTTCTTCTATGGAAGGTCACTCTCTCCCTACCTTCTAGACCACTTTTGAAATTCTATACATCCCTCAATCTCACCTTAAATCCCACCTCCTTTGAGAATGCTTCCCACAATGTCTCAAAATGAATCTCCCTCTCTCACAGAGCCACAAAGGGCACAATTAAAATAGAATGTATCAAATCTGCTTCACATAATAAATATGCATGTATGTTTATTCACACATATGCCCCTTAGACTGAGAGTTGCTAAAGGCAAGGATCTTATTTCACTCATTTGAATGCCCTGCAGCACCCAGCACAGTCCCAGAGCAGTCACTCAATGAAGGATTATTGAATTACTCTGACTGGAGAATCGCTTGTCTCTTCCCAGCTATATATTATGGATTATATTTTCAAACCCAGCTTCTATGTAGATGACATGGGAAAGTTACCAAATCAGAAAACAGACTTTAGAAATGCTGACCATTCACAATGCTGTAGGGAAACTGAAACCTGTTGCTGTCAGATGGCCCAGGTGTATAAACTGAGGTCCAAAGAAGAGACCGAAATAAGAAGGTGTAAAAACCCCCCAATTGGGTTTTTCATCAAACTACTATGTTGGTTTCAGTAAATTGAACCTCAAATCAGTATGTTAGAGGTAGAATCCTACCCACAGCAGTTAATCCAATTTATTGCATTGCATTACAATTGCAGTTACATATTTGCTGTTCATTTAATTTATCTCTTTTGTTTGACAAAAAAAAATTATTGAGCATCCATTGTGTGCCAAGCCCAGGCTGGCCATCCCTCCTGGTTTCCCTGGCAGTGAGAGGTTTCCTGAGATACAGGAGTTTTCAGTGCTAAAACCAGTAGAGTCCTGGGTAAACCAGGATGGTTGGTCACCCAAGAAACTCTGTGTTTGATACTGGATATAAAGCAGTGAAAAAAACAGAGATGGTCTGTCCACATGGAGCTCTACAACCAAGAGATTTTTATTTTAGACTCTTAGTAATTACAGATAGGCTTGCATCCTTCAAATACATTTTCAAGACATTCATTTTAGATTTTATTACGCAGTAATCAAGTCTACCCAACTGTTTCAGGTCTAACACCACAAACCTCATAACACTCCATCCATGCGGAGGGGAAATAAAGGATTGTGGAATAGGAGAGTAAGCAGAAGTTTGGTTCATGAATGTGGTCACTGTTCTGGGCAACTATGAATTCCAACCGCTTTTAATCACAGCCTGATCCTGTTCTCTGTTATTCTTGGAACAGCAGACACACTCTATCTTCAGGTTTTCAACTCTTTTTGCCACATGTTGATTTGGACCTATTGGGTAGAACAGAGGCTTTTTTAGAAAGGGCCAAGAGAAGCCAATCTTCCCTGGGGAATGTGGAGATAATCTGACTGTGGCATCTGCTGATGTGGCCATCACAACTGGCTGGGACATGACTTTTTTTTACCATCAGTGTTCCTTATACATTCCTCCTATAGCTGGGTGCTGGATTAAAGAGAACAACCCTCTCACTCTTGTGTCAAGGACATATGGACGACTTATTTCCCATCTTAGAATTTCGAACCTTCTCCCAGATAGATAATATGTCCTCATGAGTTTAGTAATCTGAAGGCCTCGTCCCTCCACAGTACCCACTACTGGACAAAGGCTGAAGGTCCCGGTTCCTCCTTTCCAAGAATCAGTGGAATACTTCTTGCTGTGTGGTGGACATTTTTCTCTTCAGTTCTGACCCTCATCTCTGCTAGGCTTTATAACAAACACCATTTATCTTCTACCATTGGCTAGGCACCATGATCGGTACCATGGTATTTTATATCCATTATCTTATTTAAATCTCACAACATTTCAAACTAGACATTGTTTTCATATCTCCAGGTGAAGAAGCTGAGACACAGAGAGATTAGAGAACTTTCTCTAGGTCTTACATTCTAAATGGACAAAGTAGAATTTGAATTCCACTCTTTTCTTTGAATTGGATTCTTTTTTGAGAGGTGCCTTGATGGTCCATAAGGGAAAAGAGCCCATAGATGTTGCATAGTTAAAGATAAATGTGAGCGGGCGGTGCAATGGTGGCTCAGTAGCAAAATTCTCGCCTGCCATGCCAGATACCCAGGTTCGATTCCCAGAGCCTGCCCATGCCAAAAAAAAAGATAAATGTGAGGAAGACTTCAAAAGGAGAAGCATTTGTGTCTAATGTCTACATTTTGCCTAGGGAGGGTGTGGAAAGACCAGGGAAATCAGGGAGAAAGGCTGGACAAAAACTTTGACCTCCCACTCTATGGTCTACATTGGACCAAAAGCTAACAATTTATAACCATATGTGAGTTTGTGCATTGAAGCCATAAAGAATTAATTTTAAAAGGTTTAAAAGGACAGTTTTTCCACAAATGAAACTAAAATACTTAGTTCATTTCTGTGGACATTTTTATGGCAACATTTTTTAATGGCCTGGAGCCACCCTTTGGAAAGACACAGAGTGGAGAAGCTGAGGAATCTTCTCTCAGTTATACCTGCTAAGCAGCCTTATCACTGAGCCACAACTTTGGGGGTCTCAGAGCCTGCCCATGACACCCCCCACGCCAAACACTGGGAGAGTGGGTCCCAGAACAAGCATTTTACAAAAGAAGAACGTGAAGCCTAGAGTGCCTTGCAAACTGCCTAGTTTATAGTAAGTGCTCAATAATTTCATTGAATAGATGAACAAATAAATAAACAAACAAACAAAGTGATTTTCCAGAAGGTCACACAGCAGGGTTTAAATCCCAAGGTCCTAAATCTTAACTCTGCCTCTTGATCCATTTACATCATGCTGTGGGTGAGCCTGGCCAATTTACAATGGATATTTGGATGTCTCAATGGATAGGGCACTGTGCCTGAATGAAGTAATATCAAAAATTTAATTAGAGATATGGAAAAGATAAAGTTGGTGACAACCTTATACCCAGATGCCAGGACGATTCGGTGTGGTTGGTTTGATTTCTAATGAGCATCTGTTCCTCCTCACCAATCCCTTTTGCACTTTTATACAGTGCACAGTTCACGTTACAAAATCAACAATTCTTTATCATCTGTGTGGTCAGTCGCCCTTTTTCTCTCACTGTTACTTGTTTGCTCTGGCTTCCCTACTACGTTTCTTGGCTGCCTGCTTCCCCCAGCCCCAGTCAGTCAGGTCGTATTCAGGGACTGTAAATGCACAGAAAGGATTCCAAAGTCAATTATGACCGATTAGGTGTTTATCTACGGCTTTGTATTATCATGCCACAGATTGGGGAGCATTCTAAGATATATACTCAGCTCTGCATCGTCTGTACTAATAGAGGGAGAAAACAATGTATATGCACAGCAGATATATATTTTTCAAAATCAAGGTATGGCTTAAACACATTTTAATTGTATGTTTTAATGAGTTTTTACAAATAGATGTACCTATGCCACCATCACCACAATCAAAACATAGAACATTCCCAGCATCCCCAGTTTTTCTGTTTACACCCCATCTTGGTCAGTTTGCCCTCCCTACCTTGGCCCCAGATGACCTCCAATTTGCTTTCTGTCACTGTAGATTAAACTAGTCTTTTCTGGGGTTTCACAGAAATGGAATCTTAGAAGTTATTTTTACTTGACTTTGGAATGGCTTCTCTGATTTCCTTCCCAGTGATGTCTGCTACAGGCTGATATTAAAATGAGTTCATGTTCCCTACACCCACACTGACTTGGCGGGGTGGGCAGAGCTGGGACTTGGAAGAAACCTGAGAGCAAATCGGGGAAGCTGATGAGAATAATTATTGGCAATGAGAAGAATGTTGGCACTCTTCAGCGTTATTAGATTATGACAAAGCGTGTTTGCCCACTTTGTGCCCTGAACCTATCTCCAAGGTCGCTCAATGCAGCCTCTTCTCAACCTAACAACCTAGGAAGTATGTGTGCTTTGCCTTGCATGGGCAGCCACTTTATTTGGAAACTCTGGACTCCAGCAAGCCCCTCTCAGCTACGGAGTCATTGCTCCCTCTGGTGTAAACACAGGGATCTGTCACCCCTTGGCATGAGGCATTCCCACTCATACTGTCACCCGCCACAGCCACCCCCCTGACAGTGGAATCCTGTGGCTCCCCTAAGCAAGAAGCCAAGGAAAGTTGCTGTTAAGTTCCTGGGTCAGAGGCTGAATTTGTGAATATGTGAACATGGAGGAACTTAAATTGCTTGGGAGAGGAGCAGAGAGAAAAGAAATCTCAGAGAAGACTGATCATCTTCTAGAAGAAGCTAGAATAAGATACCTAGAGAAGACAGATCTAGGTACATGTGAAAGATGGAGGGGTGAAGGGCAGAGGCATAGCCTGATAAACAAAGCAAGAAGCAATAGAATGGATATTTTTTTCCGTCTAAGAAAAGTCCTAAAATTTCTCCTCTGTCCAAAATAAACAGATTCAGACCCCGACTGTGACAATACTTGAAAAGTGGGTTTTAACATGGAAATGCTGATAAATCTTTTAACAACCTATACATTTCCAGGTGCTACCAGACCTGCTTAATCCCTTTAAACCTCCAACTTCAACTATGGTGTTTAAACTCTCATAAATCTGCACTGGCTTAAAATAGGGAAATACAAATCATGTTCAGGGGCTTAAGGGTAGGGAGAGGAGATGGATATCTCAGTGCCATCTAAAACTACAGCACAGCCCATTCATCATATTATTCCAAGAAAAGCTAAATTGAGACATGCTCAGGTTTCTGGGGTGTGGTTTCCTAAGTTCTCAATTTGTTCTTTTCCCTTTTCTTCAGGGGGTGGGGGATGGGGTGCAAGGGCCTATTTAGTTGGAAAGAAAAAACTGCAAAGACTTCTCTGATTTGGTCCTGTTTTTACACAAAATAAAACAAACAAAACTATTGCCAGAAATCCTAAGAAAATACCGGTCCTTCTAGTTAGACACCAGCAAAATGACGTCTGGTTTTTATTAAATTATTAATTCACACCCAAAACAAAAGTTTGGGATACTATTCTACTAATAATGACTATGATATGCCAGGCAACTTCTGTGTAAAGTTCTTTAGGTAATTTTATCCCCATGGCAGCCCCACGAGAAAGATATTCTCATCTCTGTTTTGCAGATGAGGAGATGGAGGTTCAGATCGTTTAAGTAACTCATATAGCTGCTAAATGGTGGCCAAGGATTCCAACCCAGAGTTTGCTCTGGAAGCTCTGCTCTTAGCCAGGATGTCGTCGACTCTCTCCGGTGCATGGATTCAGCCCTGGACTACCTGGAAGGAGCCCATGTATGTCACACTCTGAAAACGGATGTGTTTCCTTCCTCTTTTATGGTCTGACCCAATGACCTTTTCAAACCCCAAAGTCTTAGAAAAATCTACTAGATTAACTGAATATTTACTCAAAGTTAGGGTCATATATATACATATATTAAAATGTCCCTAGCTTGTGTTTCTTGCTTCAATCCAAATTCCTTTGCTACCATCAACTGATCCTGGGCAAACCCCTGAACTTTAGTTTCTTCATCTATTAAATAAGGATTTGTAAGACCTACCTTCAGGGTTGTTGGAGGATTAGTATGTGGGAAAGCAGTCTGGAGGCTTCCAAGTGCCAGAATATTGCTGGATCTTGTGATGATGGTGGTGCCTTAATTTTAAAAAGGAGCCTGTCTTAATAAAGGTCCTAAAAAGTCTTATCATAAATAATCTCCACTTAACTCAGCAATTCCTAGACATCTGACTATAGAAACGTTATTGAGGGATTTCCCTCCATTAGCATCTTCAAGAACACTTTGGAACACAGTTTTGGAGCTGCTATTCTGGGTAAGAAGAGCTCCTCTCACCCACTATCGGTACAACATCTAATCCTCAATGTCCATTGCGATCAATACTCCTTCATTCAACAACTCACATCACAGTAAGGAGACTCCCTAATGCCTGTGAACATATTTTTATAATGCCAGGATGCACACAGAGCAGAGCACATATATCCTGCCAATCTCAAGGCACAGGCCCACTGCCTTAGACGGGAGGTGGGAATGGAATAGAGGGAAGAACAAGGGGAGGAGATGCCTGCCTCATTTAGCAGCCCTCCAGCAATCTCTGTTTAACGATACTGATTTATATTGGAGAACAGTCTCAGTCTGGGGTCCTCTAGAAACTGACCTTGGAACAAGGATTTGAGAGCAAGCAGTTTATCTGGGAGATAATCCAAGGAAATACCAGTAAGAGAGTGAGGAAGTGAGTCAGGGAGGGGAAGACAGCCAATAAAAAGTGAATTATTAAGCCAGCTACACAGTGGACAACTGTAGCTTTATCCTTCAGGGAAACACTGGGAAGCAGTGTAAAATACACACCTCAGAATTATCCCACTCAAGATATATACATATATCATCTCCCATCATTTGTTGGTTGAAGGGTGGGCTGTTAATTTCCTGCACCCCTCAACTGCCATGTATTCCTGGGCCTGGTGACCTTCCAGTTTCCAGAGAAGATCCTCAGGCACCAGGATGCAGATACTGGCAGGTGGGAACTGTCCAGGGCATACTGAAATATGCATATGGGTCTGCTTCACTGCCCCTTGTACTTGGTCCATATTGCAAATGGGAAAATCCAAGGTGGAAGAGAAGTTGTGTCCCTCCATTCCCCGAGTAACTGTTACAGGTATCAGTGGGGTTCAGGGCAGTGCTGAAGGTGAACTTGAGCCCATAGTCAGGCTCATGATAACTGAGCCACACCTCCTCTGCCCCTTGACACAGAGGCTGTGTGACTTTTCTGCCTCCACAGTAGTAATATTTCTCAATAAAAACAGTGATTCTTAAATAGCTGAAGGTGAGGGGAAGCCACATGCCCCTAGGTAATGCATGAGAATGCAGGAGGAACAGAGACTGTACTGAAAACTTCTATTTACAACTGCCTTGCTCCCTCACCATGCCAAGTCCCTTCACCATGTGAAGCTTGGTGATGGGAACACAGTTTGGGCTAATTGCAGAGAGGGAAAAAACTGCAATGGTACCTAATCAGACCAAGTAAGTCAACAGGCCTCACAAAGCAAGTGTTTCAACTAAAGACATAGCCTTTCTTCTAAAACTTAAGAAAGATACAGAGAGGTATCAAAGGAAGTAGTTTTCAGCTAAGCAAAAGATGGTTTGATTATTTCAGAAAATTGTCAAAAGGTCAGAGTTTGGGGGAAGCTGCAAGCAGAGTTGAAGGTGACTCAGTTTATGGTAGTTCAACTTGAGAGTTGATCCAACACCTTATTAAATTGTAAATCAGAGGTCCCATATTTTATTTCCAGAGATTACTTATTTCTGTTCCCTTCTCCCAAATCTCACCTGCCACACTTGTCCTTTCCAAGTTCATCCCCATTTAAAAATGTTTACAGAAGTGGCTAAATTGGGAGTAACAATGCAAGTAAATTATACCAAAGAGAACTCAGTTAATTTGTCTCCATAGTATTCCAGATTATAAAGCCTGAATTATATCAATGGTCTGAACCACTATTTTGTCAGGTTATGAAAAACAAGTTAAAGAGAAGGGAAGATGGCCACATTTAACTAAAAATCACATCTACAAAATGTCCTATTTACAATGGGTTCACACCCACAGGAATGCAATTAAGATTGAGAACATGTTTTTCCTCTGTGCTACACAACTCAATCTACCATGACCTCCTCTTTGGATTGCGGTCTTTGTTGCTGGATTCAGCTCCAGGGAAGGCAGCTGCAATACTGCTTTTCCTGATACAGACTTATCTAAATTGGAACTTTTTCTTTGCAACTCCCACTCATGGTGCTAGAGATACTTACAGGGGTGGGAGGGTGGCCTTCAGAATATTAACTCTTTGAGGGCCTCAGCCCATCCACCCTTTGCCTCTGAAGGAACACAAGTAGTCTGCTTCTCTCTCCCCCGCTTCACTGCTACACCTCAAAAAGAGGTTACACCTAACAGAGAGATCCAGGGCACTGAGTGGCATCACTCTCTCTGCCACTCTCCCTTCTTCGTCTTCCCTCCACACTGCTGAAAAGGGCATGTGACTCTTGATTTTCTACTCTCATGCTTGCTGCAGTATGTTCATCTCTTTAGACTCTTGTTCCTGAAAAGGGTCCCCAAAGTTGGACTTATGCTTAACAGGAAGGAGAGGTAAGCATCTGGCCTAGGCCATGTGCTTTAGAGAGATGCACTTAGCTTCTAAGCAGGAGCTCAGCAAACAACAAAGAGGTATTTTCCTTTGTCAGATGTCCCTAGGCCAATATTCTCCTTGGGAACTTTGTGAGGTAGAGAGGGAATACTGCATCCCCTGTTTGGGGACAGGACTTGGGCATTTCCTGAGGCGTCTTAGCCATCTTCTTCCCTCTCACCTCTATTCTTCAAACACACAGAAAAATTGTAAGAATAAAGCAACAAATACTGTGTATATGTTATGTTTGTTTTTTATTGTTCTGACCATTTGAAAGTAAGCTATAGACATCATGGCATCATATCCCCAAATACTTACCTAAAAATAAGGACATTGACCTATATAACTGCAATAATATTATAACACCTAAGAATATTAACAAACATTCCATAATATCAATTTCCCCAGTTGTTCCAAGAATTCTAATTATAGCTTTTTCTGTATCATGTTTCCAACCATTAATGATGCTACACTGATCACCTGGACCAGGTAGTAAATGCCAAATGTCTAGATTATAAAGTACATTTTTCCCTTTGCAATTTCTAAGTTATCCATGAGATGGTAATTTAATACCAGGAAACCTTTTTAATATCATCAAAATCTTGACACCAGTTACCCTCTTAGAGAAGCCGATACCTACAGAGTAGCACTAAGGATAATAATCAATGAATCAGATCCTAAATGTATAACTCTCTTAGAGAGGGGAGTTCATTTAACTCCCTGCCTTTGTACCCCTTGACTTTTTTTTTAATTGTGAAATATAACATCTATTAAAAAGCAAGAAATTTCCAAGTGCAGTTTAACAAGTAGTTATAGAACAGATTTTAAACTTTGGTATGGGTTACAGTTCCACGATTTTTTGTTTTTTCTTCTAGCTGCTCCAAGACACTGGAGACCAACAGAAATATCAATATAATGATTCAGCAGTCGTATTCATTTATTAAATCCCATCTTCTGTGTTATACTCCTCCTTCTCTTTTTTTTCTTCTTTGTAATAAATAACATACATACAAAAAAACAATATTTCAAAGCATATCGCAACAATTAGCTGTAGAACAGCTTTCAGAGTTTGGTATGGGTTACAATTCCACCCTTTTAGGTTTTTGCTTCTAGTCGCTCTAAGGTACTAGAGACTAAAAAAAATGTCAGTATAATGATTCAGCAATCATACTCATTTGTTAAACCCTTCTCTGTATAACTCCACCATCATCTTTGAACTTAAGGGATATTTGGGCTATGCCCATTCTAATTTTTTCATGTTGGAAGGGACTGTTGATAATATGGGATATGGGGACGGAACTAGTTGATGATATAGTTGGACCCTCTGCATTTCAGGACTTATCTGGTCCACAGATCCATTTGGAGGTTGTAGGTTTCTGGAAAGTCTCCCTAGTGCATGGAAACCTTGTAGAAACTTACATATTGCCATAGGTGTTCTTTAGGATTGGCTAGAATGGTTCTGGTTGGGGTTTGGCAAGTTATGATAGGTAGCAAGGTCTAACTGAAGCTTGCATAAGAGCAACCTCCAGAGTAGTCTCTCGACTCTATTTGAACTCTGTCTGCCACTGATACCTCATTTGTTCCACTTCTTCCCCACACCCCCTTTTTGTCAGGACAGCATTGTTGATGCCTCAGTACCAGGGCAGAGTCATCACTGGGAGTCATCTCCCAGGCCACCAGGGAAACTTTCACCCCCGGATGTCATGTCCATGTAGAGGAAAGGGCAATGGTTTCACTTGCAGAGTTGGGCTTAGAGAGGGAGTGGCTACATCTGAGCAACAGAAGAGGGCCTCCGGAAGTGACTCTTAGGCATAGCTAAGAGTAGGTTACTCAGGTTCTAGGGTAAAAAGACCCATCTTTTCTTTACACAAATGAGCTTCTGTCATCGCTACCAATTTTCTTCAGGGGGTATGAATCCCATTTAGCCTCCATTTATGTATTGAACACAAACAAACAGCTTTGTGTATTTTGCAAAGGTGTACATATAGTTAAATAAATGTCTATCAGGTGGCTTGGAAGGGTGAATATATTAAATATAATAGAGTGGATACCTGTGGGAGATGGGCAGTGGTGTTAGGAATGGCATTAAAAGGGCTAAAACAATATATATATATATATATTTTTTTTTTAACAGAGAAGCTCCTTCCATGGCTAGATAATATTCCATGAACTGGGACACAAGATTAATTCAGTCTTGTGCACCTAAAGTTCAAAGGATATAAAAAAGAGAAAATATTTAGACACACCGAATGTAGTTTTTTTGTTTTGTCTGTGTTTCATATTCAAAGAGTGAACTAACTGTCCCTTAGTGTATTAGTTTCATGCTGCTTCTGTAGCAAATTACTACAAACCTAGTGGCTTAAAACAACACATTTGTTACATTACAGTTCTGCAGGTCAAAATCTAACCTGTCTCACTTGGCTAAAATCAAGGTGTTGGCAAGGCTGTGTTCCTTTCTGGAGGTTCTAGGGAAGAATTAATGTCCTTGCATTTTTCAGCTTCTAGACACACACACACCCCATATCTTGGCTCATGACCCTCTTCCTCCATATTCAAAGCCAGGAAGGGCAGATCATGACCTCACATCTCTCACTCTGGCCCTCTCTTTGCCTCCCTCCTCTACTTTTAGGGCCCCCTGTGACCACTGAGCCAATGGAGCTCAGGACAGTCTTTTTATCTTAAGGTCAGCTAATTAGCAAACTTAATTTCTCTGTGTCATGTAAGATGACATATTCACAGGTCCCAGGGTTTAGGACACGGACATCTGGGGGTATATTATTCTGCCTATCACCCCCAGGCATAACTCAAATAGTGAAACTGCGAAGCCATGTATTCTTTCTTATTGTGACTCAATTATCCAGCCAAATAACAACAGCAAAATATATGTTGAGACCTACCATGTGCCAGATCTCTGTGATAAGGGTAGAGGTTACAGTAGAAGTCAGGGTGGGACTGGGGGGTGGGTAGTGGTAATTTTCTCTTCCATTCAATCAACATTCCCAAACTGGCTAATTTTAGCTAAGAGTTAATGAGTCATCACCTGATTAAGCTGTGCTCACAACAATGTAAATGACAGGCCTTTGGCAACCCTCTAGAAGAGAAGTTTACATTCTTTTTTACAGAAGGACCCTAAGCCAGTGCTTCTTAAACTTTAATGTACATACAAATCACCTGAGAATCTTGTCCAATGAAGTTTTGATCTGGTATTTCTGAGATGCAGCTTTTCTGAGAAGCTTCCAGACGAGGCTGATGCTGCCTGTCCAGCGCGACACTTTGAGGACAAAGGCCCTATCTCAAATACATCTCCAATCCTAAACAACAGCCAATCTGATCTGCCAACAAGCAATCCTTATGCTGAGGATTTGCCTCCTAAGAGGTGATGGTAATCGATCAGCTTGCTGAAACACCACACTTCGTCACATGCGGCAAAACGTCTGCAGCAAAGGAGATATTCTGGCTATTCAGTTTCCTACAACAAAGGTTTTTGACCAAGATCCACATTCATCCCCAGATATGGAGTTTGCTATTTATAGTCCTTGAACTAATAGTGAGTCTCCTGTCTTCTGGGCCAGGACTCCATATATGTACAGGATAGACCCAGTACCTGGATACATACCTATTATCACAATTTTATAAGGCTTGGCAAAATCAGTAATATCTTTGGACAAATTACCCGAGTTATGTGTGGATTATCCCCCTCCACACACACATACGCAGGCAAGATAATAAAGTTCTGATGAAATTCAACATATACCCCTCTAATGGGAGTGAGGTATTGCATACCAGCCCCTTTGGAATGTGGGGGAGGGATGAGCATGAGAGCAGACCAGAAGGTAACTGAGATAATCTTTATAAGTACCTCAAGGAAACACTAGCCAATGACACAATCTCAGGGGCCTGTGGGAGGACACATTATTTGCATTAACTGCTAATGTAATTTGTGATGTAAAATAATTCAGGTTTGAATGGCATGTGGCTCTTCCTGAGTTTGGGCAGCACTGCTTCATAGAACATTCCTGAGCATCAATGTACTTGGAAATACTCTTACCTATGACTTCTCTTACTCCTTGTTTTGAACTCAGAAAGACTGAGCTCAGTGGGGAAATGAAGAAGAACCAAACCTACAATTCCACACCTTCTACTTGCAAGATAACTAGGTCCATCTCATCTCTTTGGCAGAGGGCTGTCATAAAACTTGCCTCAAGATCTCCTTGAGGGGCCTCCATTTGATATCATCTTTAGGCCCCCTTTCCCCCTTAGCCTGGGTGGGAAGCTGCTGAAAACTCTCTTATATGTGCACCTTGAGTGCTGGCCTAACACTGCTGGAGCACCCTGCCCAAGCAGCATGGATCCCAACTTTGCACCCTTGCAACAGAGATAAATGGCAGTGAGCCTGAATTTCTGCAAGGATTTGTTGCTATCAATTCATTCAACATCTAAACCAGATGACTTTTATGAAAGCTGTTTCCTAGTATAGAAAAAGTTCAATAAGTTCAATTGGGGGTTCACTATTCTCTTACCTTAACTAATTATCCAATCATTAAAAATAGATTTTCAGAACAGGCAGATTTTTAGACATGGAGTCTAATACCCATCATTGTATGGATAAAAAAAAAAGAAAAGACCAGAGAAGGAAAACAAATAGAAGAGAACCAAACAAGCAGTTGTGGCAACTGCTTCAAACCTAGCTCACAGAGGTCAGTTAGGCAACTTATTTGAAGTCAGATGTCTGGTTCTGGCAAAGCTGGAACTCAAACCCACCTCAACTCAAAAACTCTTCCCCAAAACAGCCTTCCTCAACCATGGCTAGAACACCTTTTCCCCCACCTGATAGAAGGCCAACCAATTATGTAGTCAGCAGTACCTTTGGAGATACTCACTTTGAGGACGGACAGTCAAAGTCTGCTTTGGAGGAAAGGGCCAAAAGAACTAGAACCTACGAATGCTACTATTCAGGCCTGCTCTTTTATCTCATAGTCATATCAACCTCCCCACCTAACTCTATTTGTATGGCTTAAGCTTTATAATTCTTTTCCCACCCAATCTTTCTTTCTAACCATGAGCTATCACTATCTTACTATTTCAAGTTTTTCTCCAGCTGGGTAAAACATTTTCTTTGTCTTAAGGATGGGTTTTTCTCTTTGGATTCATCTCATCTGCCTGGGGGACCAGCTTATCTTCTTACCCCTCTGTTCACATCTCACTCAATTCTTTCCACCACTTCAATTTTCACCACTTTCATCCTTTCTACTTCCTTCCTCCCCTCTAGTTCTCTTGAAGCTACAGCTCTTGAATTTCTTGCCTCCACCAAAACGGGATAGCTTTTCTGCTTTTGCTTGAGGGGGGAAAGCCATAAGAGCCCTAAATGCCATCTTCATCTTATTTCCTATTTCCAGCACATATCCTATTTATAATTCTGCCTCCCTTGCAGCAGATTGACACAGCACTCTGTTGGGTTCCCAGAATAAATGCAATTCAAGAATGAGAGGCAAGTCCAGGTTCCCAGGATCCTTCTGCAGTCACGCATTTGTCAGGAGTGTTTTCTGCCAGCATTTGAAAAGTCTCTGCTGGCTGAGCTGAGCCTCTGTGAGTCCATCTTCTGATGTTCTAGAAACTCCATCCATGTAGAATTTCTTTCCCATCAGATTTCACTTCCTGGTCATGCCTGAGCCAAGCTTATATTAAAGATGGTTTTTATTCCCTGAGCATACTTTGACTGTGCCATAAAAGATACTTAAGAATACTCATTGAATAAATGAATGAACACTAGCACATTAAATGATAGGTCATAAGCTGAGTTTGTGGGAGAAGAATTGAAATTATAGCTAATCCATAAAGTGAGCAATGCATATAAAAATTTCTTTTTTAGAAGAAAAAACTTGCACATTACCCTCAATATCTCTGATGCACCCATCACCCAATCATTATGAAACCTAAGTGAAGGAGCAACATTTACAGAGCACCTTCCATTTATTAGAAACTGTGCTTTGTTTAAATGATTTCATCCATTCCCAATCTCTGAAATGGATATTGTTACTCCAGTTTTGTAGGTAAGAAAACTGAAACTCAGGTGGGTGAGTGACTTGCTCTGGGTAACATGAAGAGAAAGGAGCAGAAAACAGATTAAACCCAAATCTATCTGACTTCACAGTTCACTTTAAAAACTAAAAGAGGATGTATGACGCCATCTGATACAGCACCTGCCAATGATCACTGGTTTGGTTCATGTTCCTTTTGCTTTTTTCTTTCCCACTTGGCACATAGTAGGTGCTTGTTCTAGTTTGCAAGTTGCCGGAATGCGATATACCAGAAACGGAATGGCTTTTTAAAAGGGGAATTTGTTAAGTTGCAAGTTTACAGTTCTAGGTCTGAGAAAATGTCCAAATTAAGGCAAGACTATGAAAATGTCCAAATTAAAGTGCCAACAAGAGGTTATCTTCACTCAAGAAAGGCCGGTGAAGTTCAAGGTTTCTCTCTCAGCAGGAAGGGCACATGGCAAAGTCTGCTACCTTTCTCTCCTGGTTTCTTGTCTCATGAAGCTCTCCCAGGGGCATTTTCCAAAGGTCTCTGGCTGTGTGGGCTCTCATGGCTCTAAAGCTTTGTCCAAAATGATTCCCTCTTAAAGGACTCCAGTAAGTAACCCCACCTTGAATGGGTGCAGACACGTCTCCATGGAAACCATCTAATCAAAAGCTACCACCCACAATTGGGTGGGTCATATCTCCATGGAAACAATCAAAATCCTCCCACCCAGCAATATTGAATGAAGATTAAAGAACATGGTTTTTCTGGGGTATATAAGAGATCCAAGCCAGCACAATGCTCAAACAAATGTTTATTGAATTAAATAATTTAAATGCACCATTTAGACTCAAAGTGTCTTAACCTCATGTATTGGGATCAGTAGACCCCCCCCTCCAAAAAAAAATTCATGTCCTTCTGAAACCTCAGAATATGACCTTATTTGGAAATAGGGTCTTTTCAGATATAATTAAGTTATAAGTTAAGATGAAGTCATACTAGATTATGTATGGACCCTAAATCCAATCACTGGTGTTCTTATAAGAAGAGGAGAGGACACACAAACACAGACACATACAGAGGAGAACACCATGTGAAGATGGCTGAGATTCGGTCTTAAGGCCCAGGAATCCCAGGGACTGTCAAAAATCACCAGAAGCTAGAAGAGAGGCGTGGAACAGATTCTCCTTTAGAGCCCCTGAAAGGAACAACCCTGCAGATGTCTTGATTTCAGACTTCTGAACTCCAGTGCTATGAAAGAATAAATTTCTGCTGTTTTAAGCCAGCCTGTTTGTGGTACTTTATTATGGCAGCCCTAGGAAGTTAATACACCTGTTGCCATTCTAATACTCAAACCTTGATGTAGACATTTTAGAAGAAACCAAGCACCAAACTTCAGAAGGTGCTCAGATGGAGATCCATGTGCCAATGTCTTCTGTCTTCATCAAGGAACACAGACCTGGCTGATGCTCCTTTTATCTAGGGTATGGACAGATGAGTAAAAATATGGATAAGAAATAAACAAATAATAGGGAGAACAAAGGTTAAAATAGAGTAGATAGAAATATTACTGGTCAATGAAAGGAAGTGGTAAGGTGTATGGCATGTATGAGTTTTTTCTTTTTTCTTTCTTTTGCTAGAGCAATGCGAATGTTCAAAAAAATGTACATGGTGATGAATACCCAACTATGTGATGATATTGTGAACCATTGATTGTAACCATGTCAAGAATGTTTGTATGTTTGTTCACTGTTTATAATAAAAATATTTTTTAAAAAATGGAATGCAGACCTGAACTGATACCATCACAGGCAGGATATAGGTTAGACCTAGGAGAAACAGCATGAGACGCTGGACCATGCCACCGAGCGAGAAAAACATTTGCCTGCACATCTCCACCTCTTGAGATGAGCCAGATTCCACCTGCCTGGGAAGAGGCTCCAGGAGCCATTCCTGCATTTGTGGTAACAGTAAGAAGAAGCTGCTGCAGAAACTGCCCCTATTTGATGGCATCCTCTTCACAGTAACGTTAGTCCCCTTGATGTTCTCTGATGTGTAGCTTTAATTGTATCCTTGCTTTTTTGTGGAAAAT
This sequence comes from Myrmecophaga tridactyla, assembly GCA_004026745.1. Classification (NCBI taxonomy): domain Eukaryota; kingdom Metazoa; phylum Chordata; class Mammalia; order Pilosa; family Myrmecophagidae; genus Myrmecophaga; species Myrmecophaga tridactyla. The sequence goes on along the minus strand of PVIY010038595.1, from coordinate 6,931 downwards.
AGAATCATATTCCCAAGAGAATAACTGGGGAACTCCACTACCAGGCTTGAATACAAATAGGATTCTGCAGAAACTGCTGCTTCACGGGTGGGCATGGGGGAAAGGCAATAAAGGAGGAAAGCTACCTCCAGAGGTCTGGGATTTATGCTCCCAACTTATGAAGGTATCACTGTCCCTCTTTCCCTCTTCTAGAGTATAAACAGGATCATTGTTATTCTTAGGCAGATAAGGAAATTGCTTGCAAGGAAGGGTTTCTGTGGTGCTAAAAATCTACCATCCCCCCAAAAAGCTGTCCCTCACCCACACAAGAGCTTCTGTGGACTAATACCACTGTTAACATAATTATCTATTGCCTCCTTCAGTTCATATGCATGTTTCTACACAATTGAGGTCATACTATATATAAATTTTGCAATCTGTCTTTTTCAGTTAACAGTATAGTCATAAGCATTTGAAGGGAGGCTGTTGTAGTAAAATCCAACCATGTTATAGTTGAAGGTGACATCAGACAGAAACAGCAGCAACAACAGGCCCTCCTGGGCTGGCTCCTGGGAGCTTGACTGGTCCTGTCCCATTTACACAACCTCATCAACCATGGGCAAGGTTGGCTCTACAAGGTATGATTAAGGGAGGTTTTTGTTGCTTTTTTTTAAGCATCTCTCAACTTTTTATATTTTTCACATTTTCACAATAGACCAGTGTCATTTCTATAGACAGAAAATGTTATTTTAAATCTCTCCTTTCTGCTGCCAAGAAAGCAATCAGGCATTAGAATGTGAATCAGCAAGCCACCTAGGTTCATCTCGGTAGTTCATAGTCTCCCCATATGGGAAATGGGACAATCACCCCAAACCTTTTGAGAGTAGAGACTATACCGGAATCTCTATTGCATGGAGGAGGTGATGTCCCTGTCTTACTTTGCCAGGGCTGCTAAAAAGAACCACACGCTGATTGGCTTAACACCGGGAGTTTATTGGCTCACAGTTTGGGAGGCTAGAAGTCTAAACTCAAGGTCTTGACAGCCATGCTTTCTCCTGGAGTCCATCTTATTTTGGTGATGGTTTGCCACCATCCTTGTGGTCCCTTGGCTTGCACCTCTGCCTCAGTAACTTGGTGATCTCTTTCTTCTCTAGCTTCTCCTGACTTCCAGCTTCTACTGTTTGACTGTATCTGAATTTCCTCTCTTTGTAAGGTTTCCAGCCATAAAGATTAAAGGCCAACCAGATTCATTTCCTACAGTTAAAGCTCACCCAGATTTACAAATGGGTTCACACCCCCAGGAATGCACATTTAGACTTGAGTATGTTTTTAGTGGAATACATGATGATTCAATCCCCAACACTGCCCGAGAACAAGGTAAACAGATGAGCAGTCCATACCTTGGAGATAGCAGAGCTTTATGCCCACAGTGGTTTGAAGCTGTTTGTACTCCAGAAAAACATGTTCTTAAATCTAATCCATTCCCATGGGTGTAAACCCATTTTAACTAGGACCTTTTGATGAGGCTACTTCAATGTGACACACTTCTTTCAGGATGGGACTTAATCCTATTATTGGAGTCCTAGATAAACAGAATGAATACAGAGAGAGAAACAGAAAGCCATGGATGCAAGACATTGCAAGGAATGAAACCTGGAAGAGAAGGGAGAGACCAGCAGATGCCACTGTGTGCCTTACCATATGGCAGAGGAGCCAAGAATTGCTGGCAGCTAGTCTTCAAGAAGAAAGCATCACCGGGATGATGCCTTGATTTGGATATTTTCCAGGACTCTAACCAAGCATGAATAAATTTCCATTATTCAAACCAAACCATTTAATAGTATCTGCTTTAAGCAACCTAGGAACGAAAAATATAGTCCATAACTGCCCCACCCTCCAAAACCCTCCAATCCTCTCAGAAGAACATCCATTTGATCATAACTTATGATCATAACTCCCAACTCAGGCATCACTGAGCACTGATTGAAGCCAAGGTACCTTTAGGCCCTGGAAAAGGAGTCAAACCACCTCCTGCCTCATGCTCACTTACAGGGCTGACTTATTCACTAGGGACAGTAAGCCCACAAAAATGCTTCAATTTATTTAAAGTCAGAATTTTAGAAATTAACTTTTAGGTCAAAGAAAATGTTATTATATACAATATTAATGTATTTGCTTTTATATGAACAGTCATAAAACAGAATTTTTCATATTTTCAGTGAAGAAATGGGCTCATAAAGGCAAAAGTGCCTATGGCCCATGACAGTCATAAAGTAGCCCTGCTCACTTAGACTATAGCAGCTTTATATTTGCCAAGCCCTTCCCAGAAACTGTTAAGGTGAATTGCAGACCAAAATGTCTACCATTCCTCTCCACTCATCTTCTTTAAGCTTCTGGTACAGAGGAAACAAAACTTGGGTATGGATTTTTGGAACAAAAATAACAGTCATGAGGTAAACTGAGACCGCATTGTAGAGTTAAGCATACAGAAATATATTTGCAGAGAGCAGAAGAAATCACTTTTTTAAATGGTCACACAAATAACCTTTACAATACAGGATGGGTAAGAAGTGATAACTCTAGGAAATGAGTTGGCATTTTCCCCCTTTTCTTAAGGATGATGGTCCTTGTTCCTTAGGATAAGGTTTCTACGAAATGTGAACATCTCCTTTCATCAACTAGGATCCTTCTTTTCAAATTAGGGTTATAAATAAATAAGTACAATTTGCAAACCATCTGATTACATCCTTGTACTTTCCCAACATTCCCTAAGAAGGCACTTCCACCAATTTTTGCATCATTAAATATTTAAGTAAAAACTCATTGAAGAGAACTGTGGGACAAAAGGGCATTTATTAAGCACAGTTTGGGCACAATGCAATGCCAAGCAGGCTTTAGATAGAGGGAGCAAATGAAAATTTGCTCCCTGCAGACCAGCAATATCTGGGAAAGAATACTGGCTTCAAGCGAGGATGCCAGCGCAGAAATCCCCAATTTTACTTAGAGTCCGTTATTCAGCAGTTGCAAATACGCAGAGCACCATCAAGAACTGGGAAGCAAGCAAAATAAAGCATTGGAGCAGACCAACTCAAGTCTCAAAGCCCACGCCTCAAAGTTTTAGAGCATCATGGAAAAGTTATGATGCACCTCAAACACTTGCAGTACAAAAGAAGTTAAGTAAATCAAACCCAGAATGCTCTGTTTATGAAATCAGAAAAAAATTCAATACATTCTATCATAATTTTCATTGGTAAACATTTACAGAGTTTGGCACTATGCAAGAGGGTGTAAGACGATATATTAAATAGCCCCATCCCACAAGGAGTTTGCAATGGGGGTGGGAAACACAGGAAATACTAGATGTAAACAGCCATATAAGGGCTTTTGTGCTGAATGAATGGGAGTGGTACCAACTTAAATTTCTGCATGGAAGCAAAGAGAAAGGAGAAATCCTTAAGTGAGGGATGTGTCAGTGAGGATTCAGCAGGAAGCAGATAGCACACTCAAAAGATTTAACTAAAGAGAGTTTAACTAAGGAGCTATTAACTGAGGTGTGGGCCGAGTTAAGGAAACAAATCACAGTGGTGATTAGTTTGGGGCTACCAGAAATGGGAAGCCATTGCCACCTCTAGACTTAAGGGACAAAGGAGAGAATGATGTGTTGAAGAGAAGATGTGCCACAGAAGCTAAAGCAATGGAGGCAAGGCAGGGAGTTCAAGTTGGGAGCTTGGTTTTAAATAGCAAACCTCTTCTCACGTACTGATGCCTCCCACAGGCCAACCCCAACCAGATCCTGGCAGGAAGGGAGCCCAGGAGATGCAGTTCTAGAGCCCAGAGCAGCGTAGAGAAGAGTATAGAATGGACCTAGGGGTCAAATAGAGACTAGACCAGCACACAAGCTATAGATATGACTGAGCCTTAAGAGAAGGAGGACATCTTAGACAGATTTAGACATCTGCATATTAGAAATGGGGAAAAAATTTTTTTCAGCCAGCAGGTAATGTGCACAAAATGCATTTTTTTAAGAAGAATTGGGTTGTAACATTTAGGAAATTTGGAAGAGTAGAAATAAGACATGACTTCTCAACAGCAACACCACTGACATTTTGGACTGGATCATTCATTTTTATGAGGACTGCCCTATACATTGTAGGATGTATCCCTGGCCTCTACCCACTAGATACTAGTAGCACCCCACCCTTGTTCTCAAAACTACACTTATGACACCCTTTGATAAGCAGAACTATCTCTAGTCTCTAGACATTGCCATATGTCCTCTAGGGGAAGGGCAAGCTTGTCCCCAGTTGAGATCCCCTGGGAAAGAAAGGAAAGGATGTCATAGTCAGAAAATTGTTGAAATAGAAATGAGATGCTAAGAGCTTAGACCAGCATGGTAGTAGGGTGACTGACAAGCAAAGGACAAATGAGCAGACCCTGCAGTTTTAGTTATAGATAGGCTGTGTGAGGAGAAGCAAAGGGGGTTGTTGAGGGTGGATTTTAGGTTTGTAGATTGAATAAGAGGAAAGATGTCTCCACGGATAGCGAAAGGAATGTAGCATGGGCATGGGGAAAGATGACGCATCTTTGTGAACATGTTTGAAGGAGATCCAAGACATTTAGAAGAGGGACTGAATTTTGGAGGGAGTCTGGGAATAGGATTTTAGATTTAAGTCACCCACACAGAGAAATAGCTGGAGCTATGGGAGGAATGAAGTGCTCATGAAGAGAAGGTAGGAAAAAAAAAACCGAGAACTGAGGTTTTATTTTCCTTCTCACCACAACACCCGAACGTTTTTGTGGGGAGGATGGTTTACATGTATATAAGAAGAGTGTGGGACAGATACAGGAAAACCAGGCAGTTTTCTAAAAGGTGAGATAGGGCTGAGGTCAAGCTCCTGTCCCACTTGCCAGGCCGTATGACCAAGGGTCTCTCTCTGCCCTGAGGGATCAGCTTTCTCCAATTTTTACAAAGGATAGGAACAGTTCTGAGGAGAATCAAAACAATCACAAAAACTCAAGTCTCCTGAAGTGAGGATCCTTGTCCCTTCAATGGGTTAATGTCCTCCTTTTATATTTAATCACTCGAGTCTTTAAAGAAGCCAACTTTGATGAGGTGGACATTATATCATTCCTTGGAATAAACTTCTCGAGTGAGTGGTTATAGGGGATATGGCTCCTCTGGAGTTCTGAAGAAAGGTGTTAAGTAAAATAAATTGGCTACCTACATCAGCATCGCCAAAAGCAACCCCTTTACTGAGAAGTAACAGAGACTTCCTGAAGAGTTAAAAATAAAAGTGGAGGCTTTCCAAAAAAACAGAGCATGCCCTGCAAAAGTTTTAGTTTAAGCAACAACTGGAAATAAGCTGATTTCAGTGCAATAGAGATAGCCCATGGGAAACAGACAAATATATTGTAATAATCAATCTATGATCATTCCCTACTTTGCAAGATCTTGCTTTATAACAAGGAACTTAAAGGTCAACCAATTATTGTAATTTCTCTTTTGGAAATTCCCAAATTCTCTCTATAAGCTAATGTAACTTGCTGACTACTTTGAGACTCTTTCTTTGGTTTGAGCTGTCCTTGCTTAAGCAGTTTAAGAAACCCATTATATTGGTTATTATGGGTGATTCTGTTTCCTTTGACATTTTCTGGTGTCAGAAGTGGGATCTGGAGAAGCCCCCTGACTGTCCCATGGCTGGGTATTCATGGGACCCTTTGCACCACTGCTCCCTCACCACCTGCAGATTGCAAAGGGTAAGCTTCTCCCAGATCTGAGCTCCAGTTTCTTTTCATGAAGCTCTTCAAGGTTATTGTCAGACTTGATTTTGGTTTGGTTTTGTTCTGATCCAGACATCTTCTTGGTGAGTACCTTGTTCTGTCTGTGTGGGGGTAGGGGGTACAGAGGTTCTGGTACACATTAATACAGCCACTTTTCTGTCCATGGGATTCCTATATAATTTTTATTTTCTGATCCTTTGACTGAACATGAGCTATACTCAATTTACCCTCAAATTTCTCTTTTCCCTTTGGTAAAGACACTTTTACTTACATGTTTTCTCACTCTAAGCTTAGCTCATGTTTGTTTTTTAGTTTGCAGTGGCCACTTTGGGGGACAACTGAGCTAGCTAAAATAGAACATTCTGGAGGTGCACTTGGAAAGAAAGAGTCCTGGATTCCACAAAAGCAGTGGGGATCATTTTTTTGATTGGTATTCAGAAGCCCCTAAAAGATGAAATGATTCTAAAATAGCCTCTTTAAAATATACCTCAAGTTGTGCGAAAGAAGAATTTAAAATCTTGATACTAGTCCTACTGCTTCCCTTTATAGTCCCACAGATCCCTTTCACCCACTCTCCACCAGGGCCCATAATTCAGCTTCCCCTTAAAAATTAGGCCATCTGCTGATTCTGGGGCACTGGACAAGTGTTGAACTTCATCTCATTAAAAATAATTTCCTGGACCCCAAGAAAAATCAGTCTAATTGCAAAGGAAATTATATCAGCCGTTCAGATGTGCTTTTGCCTACCACCCAAACCTCTTATCACAACAATAAGGCCATTGCATCTATTTGTGAGATGTCTCAAAGGAAGAGATTTCTCACAAAATGAAATTACATTCCAGATCATCCAGTGCCTATATGCATGGCACAAGCCCTATTAGTCTTCCTTTCTAGGGACACATAAAAATATGAACCTTATGAAAAAACAAATTGTTCCTTCCAGGATGGGACCTAAATTATCTTCAATCAACTCATTTTTTTTTAAACTTTTTATTAATTAAAAAACTTAACAAAAGAACATTAATATATCATTCCATTCTACATATACAATCAGTAATTCTTAATATTATCATATAGTTGCATATTCATCATTTTTTAGAACATTTGCATCGATTTAGAGAAAGAAATAAAAAGACATCAGAAAAAGAAATAAAACGATAATAGAGAAAAA